>JAOXJP010263850.1:0-20773 GCA_025762735.1 Platanus orientalis
TTATGGTCATTCATCTATTTGGCTGGTATTTTAGTTTTCTCCTCTCTTGATTGTTAATCTATGAGGTTTTGGTGAATTTACACCACTTGATGATTAAATTCATGAGATTTGGGTCAGTTTTCATACATGATGTGTTACTCCCCTTGTTTATTCTATTGTTTTTTCATGGTTATTCATCTATTTGGCTGATATTTTAGTTTATTCCTTTTTTTATTGTTAATCTACGAGGTTTTGGTGAATCCACACCACTTGATGCTTAGATTCATGAGATTTGGGTGAGTTTTCATACATGATGTGTTGCTCCCCTTGTTTATTCTATTGTTTTTTCATGGTTATTCATTTATTTGATTGGTATTTTAGTTTATTCCTTTTTCGATTGTTAATCTACGAGGTTTTGGTGAATCCACACTACTTGATGCTTAGATTCATGAGATTTTGGTGAATTTTCATACATGGTGTCCTACTCCTTTAGGTTCTTATACTTTAATTCATTGGTATTTTTGTTTTTTGATGAAATCTTAGTTCCCTGTCACTTGTTTTGTTTCATCTATAGAGTTTATCAAATCTCTTTCACTCGATGTCTAGATTTATGAGATTTTGAGTAAGTGCTCGTACATGATGTGTTATTCTTTTATTCCCCAATTGATTTATTCATGGTTATTCATTGTTTTGATTAGTAGTTTGATTTCTATATCATATTATTGTCAAGTCTTTAAAGTTTGGTAAATTTCCTTTATCTAATTACTAAATTCATTGAGGATTAGTAAGTTTTTTTGTCGATTTCTCTACTCTCTTGATTTTTTTGCACTTTTCCTCCATTTGTTGTTACCATTTTGGGAGAGATTACATATTTTCATTGTTTCTTGTTATAGCTTTTGTGAGTTGGTGATTTTACACATTCCATAGAATTATTCATTTCATTATCTTGCTGTCCCACAAAAAATCCTTTTGGAGCTTTTCATCATGCTTTGATTACATAAATTTTTTGATTCTATAAGTGCATTACTTGATCTAATCCATTTTGAGCATGTGTTAGCTAATATTTACTCATTCTCCTTAATTGCTATCATGAGTCATTGAAAATTCTAAGTTTATCTTTATAATTTAATGTGAGAAGGTTAGATTCTTGTGAAATTAAAAGAGATAAATGATTATTTTTCCTTATGCTTGCTGTTTGCTTTGATTTCTTCATAGTTGAGGCTCTTATTCATATCACCATTGCTAGTTGGCAGTCTTTACTTTAATTGGCTCCGAGCTTTGTTTCTTATGCTATCTCGTATGCTAGTTTTTCATTGATGCCATTATTATGTTTTCCACTTGATTATATATACTTGCACTTGATTTGATGAACTCTATACTAGTATGATTGCATTCACATGACTTGTTTGGGACTTTTATACTATTATTGGTTATAGAAGGTTATGAGAGGAATTCCAAAGGATTTTGTTTTGGTATAGGTATGAGATATTACTTTCCATTTGATTTTATGTATGGGTTCTGTACCGTCTTACTTATGAATTTCTATTGCATGGACATTTATTGCATTGTATCCTTATATAGTTACATATTACTATATATATGCATGGATTTCAAATACCGTTTCGCATCTGAGGATTTTGTTTTGGACCCAATCATCGAGTGACATTAATAGGTGAATACGACACTAGTTTCCCACTAACCCTTGATGCTCTAGGGGATTTTTGAGGGCTATATTGGTCTATTGACCTATTTCAATTCAAGTACCCAATCATCGGGTCACATTAATAGGTGAAGACAACACTAGTTGCCTACAACTCTTGATGCCCTAGGGGATTTTTGTGGGCTAACCCTTGACGCCCTAGGGGATTTTTGCGGGCTAAGCTGGTCTTATGACCCATTTTTTGACCCAATCACCGGGTGACATTAATAGGTGAAAACAACATTAGTTGGCCACCATTTTTGTTTGAGATTTCAATTTTGTCAGGGACCCTATATGGGTCATATAAAATTTTCATTTTGTAGAGATCATACATGGGTTACATGATTTCAGTTTTGTTAGAGGCCCTATGTGGGCTAATTTGTTGGATTTGTTACGAGATATTTTGACAAGATTTTGTTCTGGAACCCTGCATGGCTTAAATTGTTTTGATCCAAGGTGTGCTTTATTGGAAACCTTTCATGGGTTATATGAGTTTGAGAGTTACATTAAACTTTAATGAGCATGCATTTGTTTTGATATATGTTAGCTATGATAACCTATTTGAGAGGTGCTAAGGCCTAATTATTTGTGAGTATTTTTAAAGCGAACATTTGCATTGCATGTTGCACTTTCCTTATGAATTACACATTAGCTATTGTTGATTCAACGTTTGCACTTATGAAACCTTTACTAGATTCTGATTATTGTTATGGTTAGATCAATTATTATATAATTAATCTGTTATAATCTGATGTCATTCATTACTTATGACATTCGATTTATTCCATGGGACATTAAGTATGTTCTCTCATGAGTTTTATAACTTACCCACATTTTTTCTACCCTTTCAGGTGATACTCAGTAGTATCTGGTATCTTGCAGATTCGACCTCATTAATGGATCGTGGGAGAGGAGACTGCTTTTTACTTATTTATATTCCTTTTATGTTCAACGCTTATTTATGTATGAACAATGATTTATGGTGATGGATGTTATATTGAGGTACTTGTAATTATGTTAGAGATGTTTTGTTGGTTGGCCAGTTTAGAGGCCCACATGATGTTAATGTTTATTTAGAGACTGTAGTTTTGATGTTGGATATTGGAGATATTATTGTATTCTTTCCGTTCCGTAGTTTAGAATGTATATGTTTATATTTTTGTTGCACTTTATAGATGAATGTTATTATCTTATGATTATGCTTCTGTTGTAAATGTTTGATAATTTAAGATAGTAATTGGAAATTTTTTTTTGCAAATTAGTAAGTTAAGTAAGAAACCCATTCCGTAAAGAAATGATAATGTCACCCTTCAAGATCCGTGACACCGTGCAAATGCGTTTCCATGTTATTACCCCAATCTCTGCATGTGGGTTTCGGGGTGTGATATTCTAAATCACCTAACCCACATTTGTGCCATGACACAACCAATTTTGCAGCCAATTTCACAAATGGTTCAATCAATGAAACCCCTTCTTGGATTGTAACCAAGCATTATAAAGATAAAGAGATGAGTCTAGTCTCGAATGATCACAATCACACGAGAAGGATTGTCTACAATTTAATGGCCGTTGGAGGTAATACAAGTTCCGCATGTGATGTTGACTCAAATCTTCAGTAGGGTTCTTTATGTTTACTAAGAAATGATGCACCATTGTTTGATGCTGGATCCTTGTTAAGTTGTTATCCAATTTCAAACATTACTCCATTTTGTATGTTCTTAGACTTGTAAATTACTCCATGTATAGTAGTCTGGATAGATAATTTGGGTGTTTGTAAATTACTCCATCTTTATGATCTCAGACTTGATGCTGGTTTTATACTTGTAAATTACTCCATTTTTAGGTAATTTGGGTGTTAAGTTGTTTGTATGATTTCAGACAAGTGTAAATATGTAACTTTTCTTTTCCTTGGCTTATAAACAGACAGCTGAATAAATAAGAATGTTCAACTTTTCTGCCTTTTCCTGTTGTTGCATCCAAACATTACACGGTAATGTGTGGAAATGTATAGGAATATGTGTCCAATTTGCCACCCTTTACTTTGGCACCTTTTCCCATTCCCGTCAATTACTTTTAACCAGACAAAGCCTTAAATTCTCTCCAAGAAAGATTATCCCGCAGCCACCCAAGCACTGGAGTATTGGCATGGAATAGTTTTAAGTTGGATGGGGACTTCAATGGAGCTTGTCACCCTTGGTACAGGAAAAGTTGTTAGATTTGAAAAATTATTGCAAATTCCTCACGTTTATCTATTTTTTTTAAGGGAGCAAGTGTCCTGTCCAGGGCATCAGAAGATGTCGGTCATATGGAATAAAAGAGATAGGATGTTCTGTTAATGATGTACCTTCGCCCCCTCACAGGGGATGGAACATGCTTTCGGCCATTTTATTCCTTGATTGGATGTTCTGTCTAAGATGTACCGTTCGCCCCTACACATGAATATGACGTCCCGTGTTCAAATCCTGGACAGAACATAACATTTATTTCGATTTTTTTAATGGTCAAAGCTTGGCCCCCTATTGACCTGAGACGTAATGACGACCCACATCTATTATCTAGCTCCCCTAGGGAGGTTTTTGAAATTTTAACAATATTCAAAATCATGGGTGATACAAATACAGCAAGAGAAGCCAAAATCGCTCCCTCCTCGTTCTGCATTTGCAAATGGAGGCGACGCCATTTACTTCTACAAGGGTTCACCCCCTTTCGATCATTTCCTTTCATCATTTTCTCCTTGTTCGCCATGATGCATTTTAATTCCAGAAACTCTTTCTGTTAGTCTTGCCGCTGAGGGAGAAGACTCTGGTGATCACCTCTGCTACTATGATTTTAATTCCCTATCTCTGCTAATTAATTATTTATTTCAGTGTTTACTCTGTTAGATTATGGTGATGTTCGAAGATAGGCCAAGATACTTCTTTTTCCTAGCTCAATCCAAGCTCCAAGAAAACAACTCTCTCTCTAAACAATATGAAGAACACCCTTCTTACATTTTCTCACAACCAGAGAGGACATGTCTTCACATTCAAGGATAAAACCCTGGAGAAGAATGCCACACAGTTCCTTAATCCTTCACATACAAGGAAAGATGACACTCTCATTAGAAATAACTTCCAAGAGTTTATATCTCATCGGCTGGATTGTTTCACCAATCCAATGGGTGAGAAACAAGACACAAGCATATCACTAACAGTTGTTGATTGTGAGATAGCTACTCACATTTGGTCATTAAGCTATAAGTTTTAAGTACAAAGTCCTAATCACCAAAGTGCCGTTTTTCATTTGGTGTACTAAAGTAGTTAGAAATTAGAATATGGTCCAAAATTAGATTCAATATAGAAGTAGTAGTGTTAGTGATGGTTAAACTCCATTTGTATGGAACATGCATATTATTGCAGTGACCTTATAAGTTTTCTCTGTTAGACAATTACATGTTTTAGCCAGATCAAATCTGCATATTTAGGTAAGTGCCACATTTTCTTTAACAGGTGCAAATACCTGAAGACACTCTCAATACGAATTGCCTTATATTTCCTGGGGTTGGGGCCTTTGCTGTGGCAATGGACGTGCTGAACCAGAAATGGTAAGTACTTTATTTAATATGTGGAATGGATGATTTTCTTTATTTCTTTCTCTTTTTCTTTTTTGAAACATTGTAATGTTGAGTCTCGGTTTTTTAGAAAGTGGGGTTAATTTGGGGTTTTAACCTATTTTAGGAAATAGGGTTTTCTTGGGTTTGTACGTCTCTATAAAGGAGACCTTGTGGGTTTTGTGAGCTGCGGAAGATTGTGGTAGAAGTCAAGACTTTGTGCGAGAGGTAAGAATGTGTGGAGAGTGCACTTGGGTTTTTCCTTAAGGTTTTGGGAATTCGCCGTTGTATATTTTGTAATCTCTTTGTTCTCTGTTTTAATGGAAGTTCTTAATCGTCTTCACTCGTAGATGTAGGCAATATTGCCGAACCACGTTAAATATTGTGTAGTGTGATTATTCTTTGCTGTTTACTGTTTTCTCATTTTGTTTCATGCACATTGCATACTTGAATTTGATCTGTGTTCTGTTCTGCTGTGCTGTTTTGTCACAACAAACTGGTATCAGAGCTTAAGGTTGTTGTGGGCTAGTGTTGGGGATTGCATCCGTTTAGAGCGCAATGTCCTTTTGGGTTATCAACTGTTAGTTGCCAAAGGTTCTTTGGTTATCTTCCGCTGGTTGTTGTTATTTGGAGTTGTGGATTAAGGATTCTTTGTTATGGAGATTTTGCAATGACGGCTACAAGGTTCGAAGTTGAAAAGTTCAACATAAAGAATAGTTTTTGGCTTATAGAAGCATGAAATGTTGGAAACCTTTATGTACTGCTCGGAAACACCATTCAAGATTGAGTAGTTATGTCTTTTGCACCATATTCAGGTATACTCTGTACACAGTTGTAGCATAGGCTAATGTGTCGCATATTTGTAGGAGGTTTGACAAATTTAAGCAAGTAGGGTTTGCTTTATGGTGAAAAATTTGGATTTTGTGAGCGGTGTGCTAATGGAAAACAACATGAAGGTTTTACTTTTGGTGATTCTGCTTTGTTGCGTCCAAACAAGTAGATTATGGGAGACGAAGATTTGGGTGTTCCATTAGAGGTGGAGTTGGAGTATGAGACTCTTATTTTGTTAGGACTTGTGGATGCTGTTTTAAACCCATTCAGGTTCAGAAAGTTCAATAACATGGATTTGTGCCCAACTTGGATGTTAGACCTTCAGTTAGAGATGGTTTTGAAGACAATGGTTGCAGATGCATTTAGTGCTGAGGAATCAACACATATGTTGATAAAACCGGGTTTGGTGATTGAGTTCAAGGGTATATTGGACTCGTTCAGTATGAAAGAGAACTGATTGAGTACCCTTCGGGGTTTGGTGGAGAAGATGATAAAGGAGGTTCGTTCAGTTTAAGTTTGGTGGAATTTAATCTAAGGTGGAGATTTGTTGAATCGGTGTCTTGAATTCACACAATTTCACCGAGAAAAGTCGGTATGTTAGAAAGTGGGGTTAATTTGGGGTTTTAACCTACTTTAGGAAATAGGGTTTTTTTGGTTTGTACGTCTCTATAAAGGAGACCTTTGTGGGTTTTGTGAGTTGTGGAAGATTGCGACAAAAATCAAGACTTTGTCTGAGAGGCAAGAACGTATTTTGTGTGGAGAGTTTGCTTGGGTTTTTCCTTAAAGTTTTGGGAACTCGTCATTGTGCGTTTTGTAATCTCTTTGTTCTCCGTTTTAGTGAAAGTTCTAGATCGATTTCGCCCGTGTATGTAGGCAATCTTGTTGAACCACATTAAATATTGTGTAGTGTGATTGTTCTTTGCAGTTTATTGTTTTCTCGTTTTGTTTCACGCACATCGTATACTTGAATTTGATCTGTGTCTTGTTCCACTGTGCCATTTTGTCACAAGAGTAAATGATAAGGATTGCTTGGATAAAAAGAACACATTGTGGTAATTAAGTGGGTTTAATCTTAGTCAGCACAAGCTACTTAACCTTTAGATTCAAAAACTAGAAGTGATTAGGAAGGTAATATATTATTTCTGAACTAAGATGAGGCTGTCTGTTAAGGTAGGTGAGATTTGTCACGTGTAAATCCAGAGAAAAGGGAGTAAAGAAGCTCTACATCTAAAAGTTCTTGTCGTGAAACAATATATCTTCCCTTCTATGTACAAATCAAAGAATTTGGAGAAAAAAAAAGGAAAGCAAACAAGTATAATAATATCATAAAAAAAAATCATACCATCACAACAAGATTTTTGACATGGAAAACCCTTCAATGTGAAAGGAAAAACCATGGGACCTAGTATATAGATTTTCCGCAATATTTGTTAATATATATGGGTTTATAATGGATCCTCTTTAGTCATAACTAGAGGATTACTTCAAGAGAAAATAACTCTCTTGGAGTACAATGTTTCTTCACACACAAAAAAAGTGGATACAACTAGAGGATTATGAATTTTTTTAACCTCCAACAAGAGGTGGTGTTGTAGCGTGGTGAAACTCAAAGTTGTGGAGTAGCTTCTTAGCCTTTTTTTAAGAGCTAAAACCATATAGAATTTTTTTTATAATAAATATACAATGTTTTAAAGCTGTTATTTGTACTCGTGATCGACAATGAATAAATCAATTTTTTTTACCATTGTCTTGGAATCTGTTTTAATTCATGTAGGTTCTTCTTTAACTTACAAACCATGTGCTCGTTTCCTTTAATTTTGAAACTTTTCAACTGCTCCATATAAATTTCTTTCTCTAAATCACAATGAAGGAATGCTATTTTGACAGTTAGTTGGTTAATTACTAGCTCCATATTTACAACTAAACCCAATACAACCTGAATGGATGATATTTTCATCTTACGAAAAAAATCTTATCAAATTGCCTTTTTCGAAAAAAAAAAGGGTTAATGCCTGTCTTTTGCCTAAAGCCATTTATAACCAACCTTGTCTTGTACCTTGATCATAAACTCTAATCATCTGTCTTTAACATGAACACCTATTTATTCTTAAGTGCTTTCTTGCCTCTTGACAACTTTATTAAATCATAGGTGTTGTTTTTGTACAAAGAATCCTTTGCTTCTTTCACGCCTTTCAACAACTCTCTTTATGCTCATCGGTTTGGGCTTCTTAAGAACTCATTGGTTCATCTCAATCTGTCAACATGACATACTCATGAGGTGAGTACCTCATGGATGTCTGGTACACTCTAGTAAACCTTCTCAACTGAGGTCCATCGGGTGGTTCTTGAGGGGGCTACACCTCTAGTTCTTCCTGTTCAACATTACCTATTAGGACATTGTTACCAACTACTTCGTCATGGCCCTATACATCTCCCCCATCATCATCATCCACCCTAAGAGGAGGAACTAAATCCAAATCAACAATATCATCTACAAAGGATTGGAGATTTTTAACCTTCTTAAAATCTTCAATTGTTTAGTCTTCAAGAAAGACTATATCCTTACTTTAATCATCTTCTTGTTAACTGGATCCCATAACTGCAGGATGGCATAAGGCTTAAAAATATCGTGGGTTATAAACCCAAGAGGAATCAAAACAAGGTCCAAATACGATGGAATTAACCCTCAAAATATGGTTAAATAGATTAAAGAAAGACAAAATCTAGGAGTTCTAGTTGCTGGGTAGAACTTAGGGTACCACAAAAAATAGGGTTAGGTTTCTCAGATTAAGGTAAAACTTTGTAATATAATAAGGTTGTGAAAGAAGAAGAAAACCCTAAAATTTCATAACAATCAAAATAATAAAAGTATATAAAAATGCCAAAACTTAGGTCTGTACTAGAAAATCCAACAGAGTAGAATTTAGAAAACTCAACTAATAAGAGTATGAAAATTAGAAAGACAAGTAACAAAACTTTAGAACTTCAAAAGAAACTTATCTTGTAGTCGTGAAGACGATTTAAGATGTAACATAATTTTATTGGATGCTTGTTCTATGGACGAAGAAGGCTAAGAAGTAGAAAGAAAAAAGAAGAAGAATAGGTTTTGGGGAGGCCCAGCCTCAATCCTAGAAAAGGTGTTGGGAGGCCCAACCTCAACTAGTAGCACACCATGAGAGAGCAATTTCAATTCATTCAATTCATATGGTTGTGACTCCTTCTATAAAAAATATAACATCTCAAAATAGAAACAAATATTCTCTAGTTGTTAAAACATCCAACTCTAATAAAACCCTTAAGGTAACTTGACCTAACTGGGGACAAATTAGTAATAACCCATTTTATTTGCTAAGTCCTAAAATAAAAACACTATTCCTGTCACTTATTGGCACCCTTTCTATAATTTGGTCATAACTCTCAATGGACTTGGATTTGCGCAATCTTGGTCTTGTTTAAAAGGTAACAAAATAACCTTTTCAAAGACACCAAAACCAAGCCAAGCCAAAAGGCGCAAGTTTTGACCTTAAAATTTTTTGAGGTAAAAGTAAGTCACAAGATTATAACTCAAAATAAATAAAATCTAAAAACCTAAAAACATCTCTAAGTAGACCCTACTTGATCATCCAACTTCTTCTTGATGCTCTTAGATGCTCTTGCATCACTGTAGTAAGATTTTTCATTTGCATTACCCAAGAAGATACCTGCCTTCATCAAGCTTGGAGTGCTCATCTTTGGGTACATGCACAACTGCTATGCAACTAAATACTTGTAAGTGTCAGTAGGAAACATCTTTTCCAACGTACACTCTTTTTGCAACATCTCCATTCAAAGGTGTTGAAGGAGATTAATTAATCAAATAAGTTACAATGCACATTGTCTCCCCCAAAAAAATATTGGCAATTTTGCTTATTAAAACATATAACTAATTCTTTCAGCAATAGTGCGGTTCATTTTTTCTGCTATATCATTGTGTTGTGAGGTCTTGGAAACAGTCCATTTATTCAAATGCTCTGCGATTGAACTACCTAAAATTTATAAGTTTCCTAATTGAGAAAGCCTTGTTACTTGTGGTCTTTCTCATACAACCCTTCCAAATTTTTCCATGGTGAGTTTACCTAGGTTTCTGTAGACATGTGATGGAAAATGTTATCATTCAACCATTTCTGAATAAACCCAATGGCTTTTCAGTCCAACTTCTTTTACTCATCACTTGACATGTTTTTTGGTCTGGTCTCATTGCCTTCCATGGGTACATACAAATCCTTATAGTATGGTAAAGCTTCCATTTTTTCCTTCTAAATGATCCAATTGTTTCCATTTAGGTTCACTATTCGACTCGTGCTTTCCTCCATGATTTGCACATGAAATAATTAGAGCATAGTTTGATACCGTGTGTTGGGAAACCACACACCTCCCTTCTCTATTAAAATCAAAGGATCCATAGACTAAATAATAAAGCAAACAAGAGCAATTATAGCACACCACAACACCAATATTTTTAACTAGGAAAACCCTTCAATCTGAAGGAAAAACCATGGGACCTAGTGTGGTAAATCTTCTATTATATATATATATATATGAACATATTCATCTCCAACAAGAAGTGATGTCATAACACGATGAATCTTAAAGTCGTAGAGTAGCTGCTGAACCGGTTGATTGTTGGGGTTCCCTCCTCATGAGGTGGAACCCACTTCCATTTAAGAAGTTATTGTTTGTATGGGCTTGTGAACCTAAAGGTCTCTCTTTTGATGGGTTTAGGTTCTGAGCATTTAATGCTCTCTTTTGATTCTCAAATAGATATCATTAAAAAAAAGGATTCCCCAATAGATAATGTCTTCTTTTGTTGGTCCTTTGTATAGCTTTCCACAATATACCACCATATAACCTATTGTAGTTCTTTTTTTCGTCTTTTGGGATTCTTTTCTCTCAACTTGGAGAAGAAAGAAGGTGAGACAGTTTGGGTTCTTCTATTAAAGGAGAAGATTCAGTTAACAACTCTTCATCTTCAAGTTATTAGGGTTATGGCACCACCTCTTGTTGGAGGTAAGTAAGTTGTTGATTACATTTATTGTATTAATCTTTTTGGTGTTGAAACTTGTAATCCAAGGAGTAGTTTTCTCTTGTAATCCACTAGTTGTGACTAGAGAAGACCTTATAACCCCGTATTTTGGCAATATAGTGGAAGATTTACTAGATTAGGTCTTGTGTTTTTTCTCTTCAAATTGAAGGGGTTTCCCCCTTAAAATCTTGGTGTGATGGTGTGTTATTATTCTTGTTTGCATTTGTCGTGATGGTGTCTTGATTCAATCTAGCGTGCAACCTGAATGACCAGTTTAAGGAGTTCATCTCGACCTGCTTAGGTAACTAGGGTTTTAGGGGTTTGACGCTGTTACATATAATTTTGTTTGCAGGATTTTGGGGGAACTCTAGTAACTTGTAATCTTCATTATAATGGGAGCATCTTGATCATCTTGGCCCATCGATGTAGGAAATATTGCCGAACCATGTTACTTGGAGTTAATCAGAGCCTTATTAAAGTGTCAACAAGATTTTTTCTTCTCTAATATCACTGCTTAGCCCATTTTCCTTATTTTTTGCTTAAAAAGTTATTCCTTGGTATCCGTTTGTGATGGAATATATTTGTGAATGTGGATGTGATTGTTTTGGGTTGTGGATGATGCTTATAAGGTTTGTTGGTGATTATTAGGGTTGTAATACCTTTTGTGAGGTGTGTGGAAGCCTGTAGGCTTATTGATATGTGTAGATCAGAGATTGTGAAGTCTTGTAGTGTGTGTGTGTAGTGATTGTAGTGTTGGCTGGCTGGTTGTGAAGTTTTCAGGAAGTGTCCTACGTTGTACCGAATAGTATTCTGGAAATAACTCAGACCTCTCCATCATTTGGAAGCATGGAAGATGGTGCAAGTTGCAACATGAATGATTCTTTAAATATTCATATCACAACTGTCAAATTTGATGGTACCAACTATTTGGCATGGTCTTAGTCAACCTTGCTTTATATTAGTGGGAAGAACAAGGGAGAGTACTTGCTTGAAGACATGACTATTTTTAGTCCTACTGACCCAAAGTATTGCTAGTGGAAAACTAAGAATGCAACCATGGTGTCATGGTTTTTACATTCTATGAAACCGAAAATAAGTAGCCATTATATGTTCCTCAAGATAGCCAAGAAAATTTGGGAATGGGATTCTATGGCTTAAACTTATTTTGAAGTTGGTATACAACCAAAGTGTATGAGTTGAAGCAAGGGATTTCACAGTTGACACAAGGATACAATGTTAAAAATGTACTCTAAGAGATAGAAGAAAAAGGATAAGATTTCTTAAGTTCCTTGTCAAGAGGCCTCTTTGGATCCATCTCTTGAAATAGGTACTAATCCCTCTTCAGTTTCGTCTTTTGATGATGCTGATGTTCCAATTTCTATTAAAAAAGGTGTTAGGTTTGTACCCAAAATCGTATTTCTAACTTTGTTTTATCCAGTCACTTATCTCCATTCCTTCGTAGTTTTTCTTGTGCTGTCTTTTGTGTCTGTATTTCGTAGTGTATCAGAGGCTCTTTCACAACTTCATTGGAAATCTGCAATAGAGGAGGAGATGAGGGCTCTTGAGAAAAATCATACATGGAAAATGGTTGATCTTCCTTGGGGCAAGGAACCTGTTGGTTCTAAGTGGGTTTACACTGTCAAGTATAAAATTGATGGTACGGTAAAAAGATACAAGGTCAGATTGGTGGTTAAGGTCTACACACAGATGTATGTCATTGACTATCGGGAGACTTTGCACCAATTTCCAAGATGAATTCAGTCAGAGTAATTGCCTCACTTGCTGTCTCCCAAAATTGTCCTTTGTGTTAGTTTGATGTGAATAATGCTTTCCTGCCTAGTGATCTAGAAGATGAAGTATTTATGAAGTCTATGCCTGATTTCCAATACTCAGGAGCTAAAGGAAAGGTTTGTAGGCTTAGAAAGGCTTTGTATGACTTAAAGTAGTCACCCCGAGCCTGTATTGAAAGGTTAAACTTGCCATGTTAAAGAATGGTTATACACTGTGTTAGAGTGATCATACACTGTTTGTTAAGAAAGTAAGGGATAAGTTGATGGCATTTATTGTCTATGTTGGCGACATTCTCTTTATAAGTAACGATAATGAAGAAGTGAAGCACTTAAAAAGACATTTGGCTAAGGAGTTTGAAATTAAAGATTTCAGACAACTCAAATATTTTCTGGGTATTGAAGTTGCAAGATCGAAGAAATGGATTTTTCTTATGCCAAAATGTGTCCTTGACCTCTTGACGGAGACAGGAATGTTAGGTTGCAAGCCATCCATAACTCTTATGGATCTCAATCATAGGCTTAAGGATGATCAAGATAGTCGTCTTATTGATGCGGGCATGTGCCAACGTCTTGTAGGAAGTCTTATCTATTTATTTCTAAGTAGACTTTACATTGCATATGCTGTCAGTGTCGTCAGTTAGTTCATGCATGCCTCAAGTTTTGCTTATATGGAGGTTACATATAGGATTGTCAGATATCTAAAAGACTGCCATGAAAAGAGATTTTGTATACTTCCTATGGACATCTCAAGGTTGAGGCATATATTGATGCTAATTGGGTTGACTCAATAATAGATAGGCACTACTTCTGGCTACTGTACTTTTTAGGAAGAAATTTGGTTACCTAAAGGAGTAAGAAGCAGACCGTTGTTGCTAGGTCCAGTATAGGAGTTGAATTCAGGTCAATGGTGCTTTTTTTGTGAACTATTGTGGTTGAAAATGTTTCTAGCAGAGTTGAGCTTCCCAGTGTCTCATCTCATGGCATTGTACTGTAATAATAAGACTACTATAAGCATTGCTCATACTCTGGTGTAGCATGATCGAACTAAGCACATTGAGGTAGATCGTCATTTTATGAAGAAACAATTGTGATGTGGATGTATTTGCATTCCATTTGTGAAGACAAAAGATCAACTAGTAGATGTTCTTACTAAGAGGTTGAGTGGAACTTGGTTTACTAAAATTGTTTGCAAGTTGAGAATGAGAGATATCTATTCACCAACTTGAGGGGGAGTATAGAGGTATAGGCATACATATAAGGGTATTCTTGTCTTTGGGGCATCTTAGCTATTGTATACATACCGTATACATACACATACCATATGCTATCAGTCCATATATATATATATATATTAGATGTGTCATCAGGGGCTCTAATTCACATACAATTTCTTATAAGACAATAGCTATAAGATCAACCATGCTTTATGGAGCAGAATGTTGGGCATCCAATAAACAACACGTATATAAAATGAGTGTGGCTGGAATGAGGATGCTAAGATGGATGAGTGGGAAGACTAGAAATGATAAAATTAAGAATGAATCCATTCGTGGGAGCTTAGGAGTAGCACCGATAGGTGATAAAATGAAGGAAAGTAGAGTCAGATGGTTTGGTCATGACTCATGTACAACGAAGACCAATGACTGCGCCTGTGATTAGTGAGACAATATGAGTTGGAGGTGCTAGAAGGATAAGAGGAATGCCAAAATTGACCTAGGTTGAAGTGGTAAAGAGAGACATGGCAATGTGTAATTTATCAGCAGATATGGGCCGAGCCCAAATAGTTGGGATAAGCCAATAAGGTTGTTTATTTTTGTTGTTGTCATCTCTTCTTTTCTTCATATTTCTTCTCTTTAATCACATTCATATAATCAACACGATATTAGATCCAAGGTAGGAAGTGAATTCAAATCCCCATGGATGTAAAAGTATTCTCCCAGTGCACAAGTGTGCATGTGTTGGCCGTGCATATGTATGTACGCATTGTGAGCTTGTACTGGTTCCTTGAGTGTTCGCAGGAGAGAATAGTGTTCCTCTTAAGGGGGTTGTTGAAGTATATTAATTCCTGCATCTTTAAAAATCTTCAGGTGTTAGGAGATATAGGAATTAATATACTTCAATACCCTCCTCCAGAGGAACACTGTTTTCTCTTGGGAACACTCGGGGAACCAATACGAGTTCACAACGTGTGCATACACATGCACAGCCAACACGTACACACTTGTACACTGGGAGAATACTTTTACATCAATGGGGATTCGAACTCATGACCTGCCTTGGCTCTAATACCATGTTAGCAATAAATTAACCAACTCTCCCAAAATCTTGGTGTTAGGAGATATAGGAATTAATATACTTTAATGGAACATTGCTTGGGTTTATTTTTACGTGGTGTTATTTCTTTGATTTTTCACATAGACGGGAAAGTTGTGTGGTTTCCCAACAGTTCTTGTATCAAGTTCTTATTGATATTAGTTCATCTTCACAGATCAAGAATTTTGCAGATTATACAAGTGCATTCTACTTATATCGTAGACAATATATCCAAAAACGAATTCAGTTGCAGGGAAACTTGGTAATGTGGGAAGCTTGTTTGGGAAGCCAATTCAGTTTCGTTTCCCCAATTAGATGGAAGTGTGCTTCCTGGGTTTGGGAATCACAATAAAGCTATCAGGAAATCAAGTGGAAACGTATAGAGAATCTATTGGGAAGCAACCCAAGAAGTAAAATTTAATTTTATCTTATGTAAACTCTATGCTATTGGTAGTGAATAAAATATTTTCTATGAAATATAGTATTGATTTTGTAGCCGGAAAAAAAAGATTTAGTATTAATTTTATTCCAATCCAACAAAAAGCGTCAAGTTTGATGGTTTTTATACATGGTTTTCTTTAGCTTGACTCTAAGATGCCTAGTTATCTAAAAAAATCTTATGTAAGGTAAAATCGAAGGTATGGCTGTCCACACTAATAACAAAAGCGGTATGACTGTTCATACTAATATTTGTCATGATTCTTTGTTACTTGCATAGTATAGTTTTTAAGTTTGTTTATTACTTTATTGTGTTTCCTCACTTTATTGTATTATAATTGTACTTATTGATTGTAAGTTCGTAACTTATTGTTTTTTACTTCCTATTAGTAATCTACTATTGTAGTTGAACTTATTGGCTGTAGACTTTTTGTTATCTACTTCCTATTAGTAAGCATTTCTTCATCTATAATTTTCATTTCCTTTCCTAGTCATTTCATAATATTTTTTCTAATGGTTAGAAGTTATTTTTAAATTGCACTATACATGCTTCCCAATCGCCTCCTACTCGCCCTCCAAATGTTTTTTAATCGTTTCTCATTTCTTGTTTCCTAAGGATTTATTGACACTCATTTCCCACTTTTCGCTTTTGCATTGCTTCTCATTTTCGCTAGTCACTTTAATGAAATATTAGATAACATGCTAGACTTGTAACCTTAGTTACATTTGGGGAGTGCTAAATAGGGAGAAGCGAAGTGACAGATTGCAAAAAATTTGATGACTCATAGTGTTTGGTAATTGTTTGTACACTATAATATGGAAACTATAGAATATTTTGGATGGGAAATCAGTAGTTCATCTTCTAGTTCATTGTTGGTTCACCATGGAGGATTGGAATGGAGTCCTTAAAGATTTTGGGGTTTCATGGGTGCAAGGGTGTTCCTTTCCAATTTCAGAGCCTTGGTGGAGGGGTGGAGCATTACAGGCCTTCACAGGGAAGGAATGGTGCTGTGGAGGATTATTCTTGCAGCTGTGAGCTAATTGATATGGCTCAAAAGAAATAAAAGAATTTGATGCTGTTAGTAGTTCATCTATAAATAATTAAATATTATCTAGACAATATGTCCCTTAGAAGATGACATCACACATGTTGGTGCTGATGTCAGCCTTACAACTTGGTGTATGTGACTTGGTTGGAAAAGAGAAAAACTAAAACAAACAGATCTTGTAGATAAATAGCAATGATCAACCTACCATTCAACATGAGCTTTGCTCAATGCTTTGATAACATGGTATTGGAGAAAACTATCTCCATCCTGTTTTTGGTTCATCCATCCTTGTAATGTAATAATGAAAAAAGATTCATCTTAGCTTGGGTATTTGAGTAATCAATAAAATAGGAAAATAAATTTCCTAGACTTTCAGGGGTCCTGATCATATGATTTTTGGCACCAGCTACATGATTTGTTGAGGTCAACAAGACTCCTGGTGAAATCAGCAGCAAACATGAAAATTTAGACTGTGTATCAGCTCCGATACCAAACTTTAATTATAATATTTGATAGATTATGAAATCCAATACTGAAATTATGACCTCCAAAATACAGAGTGAAGAGGAGAGGTGAAGGACTAGGATAATGAACAATAGGTTTAGAGATTTCTTTCAAATTTTCATATTCAGTATTACTAATGCAAGAGGGCGGGCCTTGGCGTATCGGTAAGGTTGCTCCATTGGGACCTGGGCGTCATGGGTTCGAAACATGGAAACAGCCTCTCCGCTTGCGGGGGTAAGGCTGCATACATCTGACCCTTCCCAGCGGGAGCCTCATGCACTGGGCTAGCCCTGTAGCAGGATTATTAATGCAAATTCTGTCAGATTACCATTTTATCAATATTGAATGGCACAAAATGTAAATAGTTCAAAGGAGATTACTGATATCCTCTGATGTACAATTATAGGGTGAACTAATTTTCTACAATTTAGAGCTTCCTGTGCAGCTAATATGATATTTTCAAGGCTATTAACATGCTCACAGGTTGCTGGAATTTTAAACAGAGTTCAGGCCTGAAATAAGGGTTTAGATCTATCAATAAATAAATAAATAAAATTGGAATAAAGAAAACAATGCTGTAATACAAGGATTAACAGAGTACTACTAGGGCAATTAACTCGGTCAATGAGATTAAAATAGGATTAATCGAGTGTGCTGGTGAACACATAATTTTGAACTGAGATTAACAGTCGATTACCCATTGATTTAAACTAATGGAATTCCAACTAGAAAAGTGGATATTATTTTTAGCAAGTTCAGATCTTGAATCTAGGGCTATTAACACAAGATCACAAAGAAAATTTAAGGAATTATGCCTCTTCCCTGAGTTTGTAACCTTAGAATCAGGCTTAGATAATATCACATCTTCCAGTGAGGTATTGCAAACCCACAGAAGAACCGCAGCTTCAAATAACAAAAAAACTTTTTTTATTAAAAAATTTCCGAATGATTCGATTACAATAAATAAACCTTTATTTAAAAGGTCTAATGCTGGTTGGTCAGGCCTATTTCTTGCTAGATTTTGACTCAAAACTCAAATTGAAACTCTTCTAAGTTCTGACTAAACTAGGACTTTGACTTGCTTGCAATAAAAAAGACTCCCTAAAGCTCTACTCATATGACATACAAAGGACTTTGGAAAATTTTAAAACATTCCTAAAACTGTAGTCTGTTGAACATTAGTTGTGGGGTCCATAATATAACAACAAAAAACTGTACTGCTAACTATAACATAGTAAAACCCAACAGATAAAAATAACCCAAAGAGATTTTTCATGGATGTCGCACAGGGGAGAAAGCTCTCCCAGGCCTTCTGCACCACATAGTAGGGCCCACATGACCTTGTGGACCCCAATTTATGGCCTTGACAGCCTTTCTGTGCTTCGCGGAGTTTTCTTGCTACAAAGCTTGCTGATTATGTTCTGCATTATTCCCTTATTACACTAATCATGCAGAAAATAAGTTTTGAATGTTTCAAATGATTGACATAAATGGTCCCATGTAATAAGAAGATCCCCATTTAAAAAGCATGAATGACTCTGATGCAACATGCATATGGACTAGTGGGTGTGTGCATAAGGAGTTAGACATAAAATTAACACGAGTAATAACAAAGCATAAGCAAGATTCCTACTTACACATCCACACACGAATTTAGATTAAGAGTTAGTTAAGCCCAATAAGTATGATAAGAATTAAAGGCCTATAAAGCAATAAACAAAAAGAATCTAAATTAGATGCATGAACATAATTGAAGTAAAAGATTAGCCTTAATTATAGGTGCTGTACAGAAAAATTCAGAGTAGCATAAAGTGAAGAAAACCCAAAGGAAACAGGGAAATTTTCAAGAAAATAACATACAGGAACAAAGAAGTGTATTGGGTTCATTAGCTATAGATAGAAGTAGGCTTATGGAATGTGGAAATTCAGATTTCTCAGCGAAAGTTACACAGGATCATCCAATATCTCAGCCACTAGCCTATCCATACAAGACCACATGTCAATTTACCCCTAGAATTCAAAAGAGGTCTAAAGTAGATCACATATACTTGGAAAATGGCTGTATCACCATGTAGATCCCTTCTAAGTGTTGTAGAATGAAGAAGAATCATGAAGTATAATGTGGCCTATGAGAATAAGGGTTGCCGAAGGCCAAATACCCAGGAAAAATACCAACAACCAATTCCCTAGAGTGATGGAGCTGTAATCGATCTCTTGCAGGTGGTTTTGCTGAGTTTTAACGATTTTTGCAGAGTATTCCTTCTAACCACAACTTCAAATAGCCATTAAAGAAAAGTATGTGATTACCAAATTGATCGTAGGTGCTTGACACAACACCTTGAATGCTGATTTACTCAAAAATCTTTTGAAAAAAGAGTGTAAGAAAGAATCTTTTGTAGATTATTGCTTGCAGCCAACCAAAGAAAAAAAAAAACCTGTAAACAAAATAAAAGAAGATGAGGAAGAAGAGATAGAAGACCTTTACCTAAGGGGAGAGAGTAGCCTCCACTACAACCGTTAAACTAGGAATGTCTTAGACCCATTCCAGGGTTTTATGCACTTTACTTGCAACCAAAGTGGAAGAAGAAGAAACACAAAGATACGTTAGAACTCAAACACTTGATTTTATTTCATCATAAAAACTTGCTGGTCGTGTAGGGTGTTTTATAGCCCCACAACCAAACTTATTATACCCTAAAAATAGATAAAGACCCAAATACCCTCCCTAGCACAATGACATGCCCAAAGTAACCCTACACTACAGATAATAACAAAAAATACCACTAAATAATCTACTAAGACAAAATTACCCTAAAATAATGTACTAGGGAACGAAACATAAAAATAAATATCCTAGTGACACCATAACATGAGCACAACCTTCTTGCGTTATCTCTGGTAAACCTGAAACTCCTTCCTGGACTTGATGTCCTCATCAGACTCAAAAGGTAATCCAGGCCCTACTGGCTTTCAATGTGTGATAAGGGGCTGTTGTAGCAATGTAATTCAAGTAGTTGGTGGTCCATTGGGCTTTGGCGATTCCACCAAAGCGGAGGTGTTTGGTCTCCTCATGGGGCTGCATGAACTTAATAACATGGAGGCTCAGGATTGAATTGTTGAGGAGGACTCTTAAGGTGGTCATTGGATGGGGGAAAAAAAGGGTGACGGTTTTTGGAAGTATGCCATTTTATTTATGAGATTCGGGAATTGGTCCTATTGTTGGGCATAACTATTATCCATGTTCCTAGGAATCAAAATGCATTGGCTGATAAGATTGCCAACTAGGGGGTGGGTCTGTCAACTATTCTCAGTAGTAGTATCATTCCGGATTGTTGCATGTAGAGGTGTTCTTCCTATTGTATTTTAGCTTGTATCTCTTCTCTTTTTTCTAATAAAATTGTTGTTAATTATCCAAAAACAAGCATGAATGACTCAAACTCAGATTCAATTGTGCACTAACTTCACGAATGGTAGATTTGATATATATATATATATATATATATATATATATATATAGAG
>JAOXJP010263861.1:0-20773 GCA_025762735.1 Platanus orientalis
AAAAATATAAAAAAATACAAAAAACATAATAGAATTAAGATAAACATACTTTATATGTTTTAATATGTTCAAATATGTTTTCTGAATGTGTAGATCTATCATAAGTGTATAATATATAAAAAATTCACAAGCAATAGAGAAGAAATAGAGAGATTATCGAAGCTTTTGTCAAAATTTGGGGTTTCGAGTTTGTTCATTCGATCCGACTCAAATCTCCCTTTTCAAACGAAATAGACTCAAATGGAGTTTTAGATTTAGTCTCTAAAAGGTAAGTGAAGCAAGAAATTGCAAAAAAGAGAGGAATTTTTAGGGTTTTCTATTAGCTGCGATACGGGGGTGGTGAGCTGCGAGACGCGGCATGCGATACCCCCCTGTATCGCAGGTCTATGGCTTAAAAGAGAAGAAAAATGCCCATTTTGGACAATTTATCGCGAGATGGTACCATATCGCGCGATATGTATCGCGATAAATTGTTCAGAACTCGAAATATCGTTATTTATACCTGTTTCGTGCCGCAGCCTTGCAATATCGATACATATCGTGCGATATGCCCCGTATTGCGGGAGATTTTGAACCAGGAAGAACATATGAGTTAGTTTTAGGTTCTATATGATGTAAAACAAGAACAAATAAATAGTCAATTTTATAGGTAAGTAAAACTACTTGTAGTAGAATGGAATGTACATCAAGGGGGAAAGGTATTCCTCTACAAGAGGAGAAAAAAGAAACAACATACACATAAAATGACTGGCTCTATACATTTATTATGAATGGTTAACTCCTATAATTGTAAGTAGTTAGATACATTAAGCAACCTGCAGTAACATTTTCAAAAAATTGTATTGTACATGGAAAATATGAATGTATGCATCACTCATCACTACTTGTAGGAAACTCAACCAGTAAAAAAACATAATCAGTAGGAACAAGGTTTGCGATTATTATTATTATTTTTTGACAATTAATGATTTTATTAAAAAGAAAGAGGAAAATGAAATACAACAAGAAGGCAGCAGATCAAGAACCCGCCAAGCCGGGCTCTTCGGAAACGAACAAAGAAAAGAAACCGCTATAGCACATCCACCGGAACATCCATTGGGAGACAAGAGTCACAATGAACCCTCGAATTCCTGACACCCCAATTAGCAAGTCAGTCCGCCAAACCATTTTGGTTTCTATCAATATGAGCGAAAGAGCAATTTAGAAAAGAAGGCAGCTCTCGGATCTCATAAATTACATGAGCTAAACACCACGATCCGTCACCCTTTCCCATGCTCCAGCTCATAACAGTTCCTGAATCACCTTCCACCAAACACTCAGACATGCCAAGCTTCTTCAACTCCCTAAGCCCCAATAGAAGAGCCATCGCCTCCGTTTTCACAAAATCACAAAACCCCAAAGGCCCACAACTTGCTCGAATCACATTGGAAGAGGTCCAATCCAGAGAAGAAACCCAATCTGGGTAACTTGATCCGGGTAACCTTTAGAGGCCCCATCAAAATTCAGCTTTATGTATCCTTGAGGAGGAGGAACCCAAGCCAAAACTTCTTTGTTACGTAAGGGAGGGGTCCAATCCTGAGAAGATACCCAATCCTTTAAGAACAACGACAAAGGGAAACCCTTAAACTCCGAAGTAGTCAACAACCAAAAGCCCACCTCTTTGATTATATCATCAATCACCTCCTTAGAACATCGAAATTTGTTGTCAAATACTCTTAAGATTTGACTCCCTCTAGATACCCCAGACCACAACATGGAGTAGACATTCCCCAAAACCTTGCCACGAATCTCATAACCACTACTAAACCTTTGACAAACAAACCCCTTGAAAACTTCAGGCCAAACCCGAACTTTCTCTGATAAAGAACAAAAATGATCCCTAATTGCTTGGGAAAATTTGCAATGTATAAAAATGTGGTTTACAGAATCACCCTCAGCCTTGCACAAGATGCACCAATTAGGGGAAAAAGCCATGTGTAGATGTCTTCTTTGGATGAGGTCCATAGTATTGATGCAATTGAGCACAACAGTCCATAAAAAAACTTTAACTCGGGGGGGGGGGGGAGCTGGGGTTTCCAAATCCTCTTGGATGGTAAGCTTCAATCAAGTTGACTGGGAGTAATCAAGGCTCTAAAGAAAGATTGGGAGTAATCAAGTCTCTAAAGAAAGACTTACAAAAGAACTTATTAGAAGACTCAAGGGACCAAATCCTTTTGTCTTCCACAACTTGAGAGATAAAAACTTCTTCAAGGCTTGATATCGAGGGAGCTAACGTATCAACTTCCCAATCATAAAAGGTCCCTAGAGAAAGTAAGGTTCCAAGAGTGGCCATAAAAAGGTTCGAGAAATGACCTTGAAGATGGGGGCATCTTTTTGAGTGGAGAGGCAGAAAAATCTAGAATAAGAAGATGAGAGACATTGGTCACCCCACCAAATGTATTTCCAAAATTTCAGAGACTTGCCATTATCGACAACAAACCAATTGTAAGGAAGAAACAAGGGGGCAAGACAAACAAAATTTCTTTAGAGAGTGGACATAGAAGGAGAAATATGCTTAGAACACTCCCATCCATTCGAGTTTATGCCATATTTGCTACGAATAAGAGATTGCCAAAAACTACCTCTTTCCAAAGAACACCACCACATCCATTTACCCAAAGGAGCCGAATTCCTCTCCTTTACGTGGCCCAATCCCAAACCACCTAATTCGATAGGTCTACACACATTTTCCCATTTGACCAAATGATTCTTCTTATCCTTTCCTCATTTCCATAGAAAATCCCTTTGGAGTTTCTCAATCTCCAAACTGACATTCCTTGGCATCTTGAACGAGAACGTATAATGTATTGCAATATTGGACATAGCAGCCCTAATCAAAGTAATCAGCCCACCCAATGAAATATAAGGTTTCTTCCATCCTGCCATCTTTTTTTTGAACTCTCTCCACAACAAGATCCCAAAAAGAAATAGATTTAGAATTACCCCCCAAAGGCATTCCTAGATAAGAGAGAGACCACCTCTCCACCTTGCAACCCAAATAGACTGCCCAACTACTCAACAAAGAATCATCTGCCCCAATGCTTGCAATACTAGATTTTGAAAGATTCACTTTAAGCCCCGATATGCATTTAAATATTTTTAATATAACCTTCAACTTCATCTTCATCACTTGATCAGGGAATGCACTTAAAAAACAAATGGTATCATCTGCAAATTGAAGATGTGAGATGGATGGACCATCCCTTCCTACAAAGAAACCTTCCAAAATGGCTTGATTTTCTACTATCACCATCAACACACTAAAAGCATCAAGCACAAGGGTAAACAGAAAGGGGAAAAGAGGATCCCCTTGTCTAATCTCCTTGAAGGAGCTGGAAAAACCTTTGGATGTCGCATTTATCATAACAGAAAAGTGAGGTTGATCCAGACATTCTATAATCCAATCAACCCACTTCTTACCAAAGCTTTTATTTTCAAGAACCCACCAAAGGAAATCCCAATCCACTCTATCGTAAGCTTTTTCTTTGTCAATCTTACACACAATGCCCGGCTCCTTTCTTTTTCTCCTCCTAGCCACGAACTCATTAGCAAGAAGAACACCATTAGTTATCTGCCTCCCTTTCACAAAAGCACCTTGATGATAAGATAAAACCTTTTCCATAACATCTCGAAGCCTGAGTGATAAAACTTTAGCAATGATTTTGAGGTGTTGGCCGTTGATTTTGGTTGCCAGTGGGTTCTCTGTCTATCCGTTATTTGGGTCTTCCTTTGGGGACTTGCTTTAAAAATAGGGATGTTTGGGACCCTGTGGTTGATAGGATGTGAAAGAAAAAGCTCAATTTCTTTCTCGAGGTGGAAGAGTTACTTTACTTAAAGCTGCGTTGGCCAACATCCTAGTGTATTTTTTGTTCCTTTTTGTCATCTCATTTTAGGTGGCTCTTCAAATTAAGAAGATTCAAAGGGATTTCTTGTGGAAAGGGGGCGAAGATGATAAGGGAATCCAGCTGGTGGCTTGGAATCGAGTGTATACTCCAAAATCAAAAGGGGGTTTGGGTTTGTGTTGGGTGGAACTGTGGAAGTGATGAACAAGGCTCTCCTTTGTAAATGGTTATAGAGGTTTGGGAGGGAAGTAGGTTGTATTTGGAGGAAGGTTATTGTCTCTCGTTATTGTTTACTCCCTAATGGGGATCCTTGTCCCATTCGCAGCTCCTATGGTTGTAGCCCTTGGAAGGGCATCATGAGGTTGTTTGAGGAATTCGAAGGCGATTTGAGAGTGGTGATAGGAAATGGCTTGAAGACCAGTTTTTGGAAAGATACTTGGTGTGACGAGCAGCCGCTTCAGAGGGTGTACCCCTCAGTTTTCTCTTTGGCTAGTGACCCTGATGCATTGGTCCGGGACTATTTCGATTCCGCTTCCAACCCTCCGTCATGGCATCCTACTCTCAGAAGGCAAGTGTTTGATTGGGAAGTTCAGGACATTGTGGCTCTTCTTGGTAGGCTTGAATCAGTGCCGCTAAATATTGATGAGGAAGACAGGAAAGTTTGGGCGGCATCTCCTGATGGGTTATTCAGTGTGCGATCCAGTGCCACTTTCTTTGGTAGACATATGGATCATCTCAGCCTGTGGATAGTCATTTGGTACCCTCCGATTCCCCCAAAGATTCAATTCTTTATGTGGACGACTTCTTTGAATAGGATTCAGACAATTGGCTTGCTTAGAAAGAGATGTCTTATTTTGATAAATCATTGTTGTCTCTACAAGGCAGATAGGGAGTCTGTTTCGCATATTCTTCTTCATTACTCCTTTGCTTGGGAGGAATTGTTTGGGCTCCTTAGGGACTTTGGGGTAAGATGGGTTCTCCTAGCAGATTTGCCTTCCCTTCTTCTTTCTTGGAGATGTAAGGCCTTTTCAGCAAAGGGAAAGACGATTTGGAACTTGGTTCCTGCGGCGATTTGTTGATCTATATGGATGGAAAGGAATATAAGGATTTTTGAGGGGTATTCAGAGCCTTCCTTTAGAGTTTATCAAAGGGCCAAAGACCTTATCGTTTTATGGGCCGCTTAATGTAAAGATTGTGAGTTATTAATGCCGGCTAAGATCAAGAGGGATTAGGATGGGATATAATTGGGTGTCAGCCTTTGTAATCTTCTAGGTTAATTCGTCTTTGTGTTGGGTGTTTGTTTTCGGTTGTTTTTTTGTTCCTTATCATTTTTTGGGACTCCTTGTCCCCTTCTTTTAATAAAATTTTTTTGTTTATAAAAAAAAAAAAGAAGAAAGATTTTGTATAGACTACAAACCAAGCCAATAGGCCGAAAATTAGAGAAATTCATAGCCTCCTTCTTAGGGATAACGACGATGAACGTTACGTTCATACCTTTACTTATAATGCCCCTTTCATGAAACTCATCAAACCCCTCCATTAGATCATTCTTAAGAATCTCCCAACACTCTTGATAAAAAAGTATTGAGAAACCATTAGGCCCTAGAGATTTATCCTTGTCTATACCAAAGATAGCAAACTTCACTTCATTTTCGGAAAAGGGACCCTCAAGGGCATCGGCTTGCTCCACCTTTAGGCCGTTAGAGAATAGATTATCAATTAAAGGCGTCTCGGTCCCTTCTTTTTCATAGAAGGAAGAAAAGAATTCAATTGCTTCATCCTTCATCTTTTCAATATTATTGGTTTCCACCCCTTCGGAAAAGGGACCCTCAAGGGCATCGGCTTGCAATTATTTTGTATGTGGATCTTGTTGCCTACGGTAAAAAAAGAAAAAAAGAAAAACCTAAAAGAAGAAACAAGAAAGCATAGGACAACGGATCCATTTAGTGGGAAATTAAAATCAAGTAATTTGTAGTAACTATATCAAGAAATGGTACCATACCTTAAAAATGTCATAATGTTTGCCTTACTACTCATAGAAAAGTCTACCTGGTAGAACACTTATTTGAAAGGAGGTTTGTGATTCTTTTGTAATGGATCTTGTTGCCTACAGTAAAAGAAAAGTACTAAAAGAAGAGACAAGAAAGCATATTAAAGACACTTAAATGCCAATACATGGTATGATTAGAAGATGTCTCAAAGGGGGCCATTCCTTTTGTTGAGTTAGTATGACGGTTACTTTTTTAGTGACACGGTGGGACTTTTACTTACATATCAAGTGTCAAGAAGTGTTGTGTTATGAAGTGTCCTCAAGTGTTGGCACAAAAAACAAATACTAGAAAGAAGGTTTTAGCTAAAAACTTGAGTCTAGCCAAGTACATAAATCTAACATACATGGTTGGATATCTTTCCGGTTGTTTTCCTCTTTTGTGGCACTCAATTGGTAGTCACCACTCAATTAAAAAATTGGTATCAAATAACCTCTGACCATGACCTCCAACCAACTCCTTTTGTGATCTCCGACTATGTGCTCTTACCTTTTCCATCCTCCGACCATCTCCCCTACCTTTGACCCCTGATTTCCTTGGCATCCAGTCATCTTCTGCGATGATCTCCGCCCTTTGACCAGGATCTCCGTTTTACATCCTTTGCTTTTTTTTGAACCTCTACCTTTTTCCATCAGACCTTCGCTCATCCTTGCTTTAATCTTCTGTAATCCTCACCTTCTACCACCCCTCATTTCCAGTTTTCATTTGCCCCTCTCACACCACCCCTTCATTTTTATTTCTCCCCATGTTTCAAGTCAAGCCAATCGATCCTTTTGGATAACGTGGATGCCCTTCGTTTGAAGCTAAACGCTTCTCACACTCTTGGCTTAATGGATCATACACCTTGAAGATCTCGGAGGTGGGTCACGATTCCTTTTTGCTATTGCCGAATGCCTCCTTATGGCTGTTGAAAACTTTTATGGAGGCCCTCAAGTGCCCTTTCCAAACCGTTCTGGAGGAAAAGGAGAGAGCTAAACCGGGCGCTTCTCATGGAATCTAAGTCTAACTTGAAGGGTCGCTTTGTGATGGTGAATGTTCTCCATGGGAAGAGTGGGGGTTCTCATTTATGTGTTCCAGTGTTCATGGCAGGCCAATCTTGGCTTTTCTAACAAAGGAAGGGTTTGGGCATCCCAACATTGGCTTGCCGTGGCCCTTAGCTGGTGAACCTGGCATGGTGTAATCACCCTAAGGAGGATCCATTAGTGCGGAATAATGCCTCTCAACCTAAGAAATGGTCTGATGCTTGGGTCTGCATGGTAAGATCCTCTAGTCCAGTTTGGAACCAGGTCTTTGATACGATCAAGAGTGTTATTGGTTCCGACGGTAAGGTGTCATTGTTCCCATTCACTAATTAGGTGGCCATTTTTTTAAAACCTTTTGGTTCGGTGTTGATGTATCCTAACATCACATACAAGGGAAAACTTGTATTGATCACTAAGTGGATTCCAAAATGGCTAACCACATAAACCTCTAGCAAGAAACTTCTGAAATTTGGCTTGGATTATTAGGTCTTCCATTCAACATGTGGACTCCTGAAATGCTACAGCTTTTGGGGGACATGTGTAGAGGTTTTGTTTGCTCCTTCCATTCTACGAAGTCCCTCCAAGACCTATCCTAAGCGAAAATCAAGGTGGGGCTTGCATCAATGGCCGATATTCCTAGAGTTATATATCTTTGGGAGGATAATATTTGTTTCAACATTTGGGTTTCTCTCCTTGAGCCTTAGCTGCCTCATACTCCCAACCCTTTATCCGATGACAACATCTTCTTTGGCGAGGATGCCCCTCCGGTGTCTTTGTTGCCCCCCCTTGACAAGGCCTCTTACGAGAATCAGAAGTAGATGTGTGTCCAATGTAAAGGAAATAAGCTAGCTATGATGGGGCCCACTGCTTAGCCTCGGGACTTGCAGTCGTTTTTGAATTTCAAAAGACAAAATGCTTCCACATTCCCCCCCCCCATGTCAATGGGCCTAGAGCCCAAACACAACTTAAATGGGTTACTCTTAAGGATAAAGGGGAAGGGGTGATACAGGCCAACACTTTTAGCCTATTGGATGAAACCTCAAAGCCCCATTCGGACCCATCCTCTCTCACTCACCAATCTACTTTAAGGCCCACTATCGAGGTTGTGAATCCTTCAGTGGTGGCCCATGGGGAAGGATCTTCTAATGTTGTTCCCCCTCCTCTAAAGTCTATCCTTGGGCTCTATATCCCTCCGACGCAAGCTGATTATTCGATGATCTTGGCTGTAGCTCCTACAGAGGTTGTTAAATCCAATGGAAGGAAATTCGATTTCGACTTTCAAAGTAAGAGGAACTCTCTTCCCCTCCTGCCTGGCGTTAGAGTGGAGGCCTCTAATGATATCTCTCATTCGGTGGTGGCTTGCTTTGCGTCCGTGGAGGATAGTTCAGCGACCGGTCAAAGGATTAACCCTTGATTCTTCTGTAGGGTGGCTTTTGTGACATCGGACAGTGGATTGGACATATATACGTTTGCTTCTTCTGCTTCTCCTCTTTCAAGCATTGGCAATGTTCCGAGATCCTGGACTATGAGACTTGAAGCCTTAAATGATTTTGACTACCCTATTGCTGACTAGCTTTATGGCTCTTATGAGGTATGCAAGTATATTTCTTTCTCTCCTTCTCATCTAGTTACTAAATCCCCTGGTTCACTTGAGTGGCATACTCCCCAACATAAGATTATCTATTCGGAGGATCAAGCGATCCTTCCTGCATCAGGTATGCCCTCTGGTCATTTGATTAATTTCAATCAATGCAATGATAAATCTTTGTTTGGCCTCAAAGAAGCTTTTTCTCATCCCACCTTGCCTCCAAATCCTTCTACTCTTATGAGCAGGGAGGTAGTAGTATCTCAGGACATGGAAGTAAGAGCTATGGAAGATCAAATGGGGATTAAAACAAGTATGCTGCAACCCTCATCCAAATCGACCTACAAATCCAAAGGTGTCAGGAGAGAACTAGATAAACTAGCAAGTGGTATTAACTATAATTGCAAGAGTGGCTACTTTGGAGATCGAGGAGTTTGGGTACCAATAGTTGTCAATGAAGATTCTTAGTTGGAATGTTAGAGGCCTTGGTAGTGCAAGGAAGCGTCGGGTGGTCAGAAAGCAAAGGTGGATATTGTAATATTGCAAGAAGCCAAGTTGGAGACCATGTACAATGCCTGGATTTGTAGTGTATGGAGTATTAGAAACAAGAAATGGGCGATCCTACCTTCTTTAGGGGCCTCAAGGGGGCAATTGGTCTCGAAATTCTATTGGGTGCTTATTATTTATATATCAAGCTCCAAAATAAGTGTGATGTGAAGGAATGGGTTTTGACATCAATGTATGGCCTAATTCATCCTAGAGACCGAGATGATCTTTGGTTTGAACTTGGGGACATCAAAGCCTTATGGGACCTTCCTTGGTGTTTAGGTGGTGATTTCAACTTGATTCGTTTTTCCAATGAGAAAAGGGTGGGAGGGGATAGCGGAATTACGCGTTCCATGAGAGGTTTTAATAGATTCATCAATGATTATGCCCTCTATGATCTTCCCCTCCTGAACGCAAGGTTTACTTGGTCGAATATGCAGGAATTCCCTTTTTGTTGTAGATTGGACCGCTTCCTTATTTCCTTCGAGTGGGAATCCATGTTTGGACTTTCTTACCAGTTGGCCCTACCTAGATTGACGTATGACCATGTTCCTATCTCAATTGAGACAATTGTTATTCGCAGAGGTCCGTCTCCCTTTCGTTTTAAAAACATGTGGCTATCCCAACCACATTTTCAGCAAGAAATATCTTCTTGGTGGTCTTCCCTTCAAGTCAATGGTTGGGTTGGTTTCAAGTTCATGAAGAAGCTATAAGGGATCAAATCTAAATTGAAAATATGGAATAAAGAAGTGTTTGGTTCTCTTGAGGAGTCGAAAAACAAAATTAGCATGGAATAGGATCTACTTGACAAGATCGAAGAATCAAGAAACCTAAATAATGTGGAAAGGGTTGAGTGGGGTAAGTTGAAAATGGAGTATGAGCACATCCTCAAAAATGAAGAATTATGTTGAGACAAAAATCGAGATGTAAATGGTTCAAGGAGGTGGATGGTAACACAATTTTTTCATAAGATGGCTAATATCAGATATTGCAAGAATAGAATCACAATTAGAAGTGGAGGGCAACATCATTGAGGACCTTGGAGAAATTGAGCAATCTCTTACCTAGTTCTATGAAGTTTTATTTGGTTCCCCCCTAACTCTTGTAGGAGGGTCTGCTAATGGTAAATTAACCAACTCTCCCAAAACCTTAAGGTGTTAGGAAATATAAACATTAATATACTTCAACTCCCCCCCTTAGGAGGAACACTGTTCTCTCTTGAGAACACACTGGAGCTAGGCATGAGTCCACACAGTGCATAAACACGCGCACAACACTATATCTAGGAAAATACTTCTACTGGGATTCTAACTCGTGACCAAACTTAGCTCTAATACCATGCTAATGGTAAACTAACAAACTCTCCCAAAACCTTAAGGTATTAGGGGATATACATATTAATATACTTCAATAGGGTCGAGGGTCTGGAGTGGAGTTGCTTATCGAGTGAAAAAGAAGCATGGTTGGAAAGGAGGTTGGTGGAGGATGAAATTTACTCCTCCATCATGGAAATGGATTGTGAAAAAGCCGCAGGTCTAGACAAATTCTCCATTGTCTTTATTTAGAAAAGTTGGGACGTAGTCAAACTAAATTTGATCCAGGTTTTTAACAAATTCTTTGAGAGAGGTATCATCACTAAGAGCATGAACTCTACCTTCATTATTCTCATGCCCAATAAAGAAGGTATCATTGGCCCTAAAGACTACCGATTGATTAGTTTAATAAGGAGTATCTACAAAATCATAGCAAAAGTGCTCTCCAAAAGAATCAAGGTTATCATGAGAGACATCATATCTTCCTCTAAAGGTGCCTTTGTTAAGGACCAACAAATTTTAGATGAGATCTTAATTGCAAATGAAAAGAGCTTTAGTTGTCAAAGTAGATTTGGAAAAGGTGTATGACTTTGTGAATTGGGGCTTCCTTGATTACTCCATGGCTCAGATGGTCTTTGGGGAGCGTTGGAGATCTTGGATTAATGGCTGCTTAACTTCAATCTTCTATGCATTACTCATCAATGGTATGTCAAGAGGTTTCTTCCCAGCCAAGAGGGGATTACGATAGGGGGACCCTCTTTCACCTTTCCTTTTTATTATTGTTTACAAAACGTTGAGTAACTTGATTGGAAGAGCTGATCATAGGAATCTCATAAAGGGTCTCAGGATTGGGAGAAACAATGTCTTAGTTTCACACCTACAGTTTGCAGATAACACCATAATTTTCAGTGAAGTCTAGGATTGATATGTTGGTAATATGAGATTAGTATTGAAATGTTATGAAAGAATTTATGGATTAGGGGTGAACTTGGAGAAGAGTAAAATTGTAGGGCTAAAGCTCCAAGAGGGTGAGCTTGCATCCTACACCTAGATTTTGGGATGTGGTATGGAAGAATGGCCCCTAAAGTACCTTGGCTTATGTCTAGGAAGAACCTGAGATCCTCCAAATTCTAGATTCCGGTGGTGGAAAAAATGTCAAAATGATTGAGTTCATGGAAGAAGAATTACATCTCATTAGGTGGCCAGATTACTTTTATCAAATTAACTCTATCCAGTTTACCCATCTATTACCTATTTATGTTCAACGCTCCACTCAAGATTGACAAAGAAATTAAGAGGATGCAAAGAAACTTCCTATGGGAACTTGGTGACTCCAAAAAGGACCATCTCATTAAATGGGAGGTGGTATGTAAGGAGATTGGGAATGGAGGATTGGGCCTCGGTCATATTTCGGAATGCAATGTGTCTCTTCTAGCTAAATGGCTTTCGAGACTCCCTTGCGAGCCCAATTGGTTATGGAACTTAGTTATAAAATCAAAGTTTGGTAGTTCTTCAAATGGTTGGGATTCAATCACTCATGGCAGGACCTCCTTGTCCAGCCTATGGAAAAATATTAGCAAAGTTCTCTCTCAATTCTCTCAGTTCATAAGATATGATCTAGGAAAAGGGGACCGGGTTTGATTTTGGGAAGACCTTTGGTGGGGGGATGTCCCTTTGTGTGTAAAGTTCCAAAGGATTTTCTTGGTTTCTTGCGAAAAGGGATTGATAATTTTTCATTTCTATTCTTCCTCGTCTCCTTCCACCAATTTGGCCTGGGACTTAGGTTTCTGTCATGGGTTTCGTGACTCTGAGATACAAGAGATCTCTTTCTTCCTCTTCTCCTTATTTGGACCATTCGTAGACCCATCAGCTCTTGACTTCCGGAGTTGGGCCCCATCTTCTAATGGTTTATTTGGCCTATCTTCCTTTCGAGCTAAATTGATCTCCCCTTCCCTAGGCCCCTGGCTTAATTCCACTTTCTTGGTAAAATTGGTGTGACAATCTCATGCCCCTCCTAGATACATGGCCTTGTGTTGGGAAGTATTTGACAAAAGTGTGAACACTAGGGATATGCTTTAACGAAGGAGGAAAAATTGGGTCTTGCTACCTCACATGTGTCATTTATGCCTCTTGAGCGGGGAATCGGTAAACCACTTATTCCTTCATTGCAGTTTTGCTAAGAAAATCCGGTATCACTTTTTTAACATATTTGGAATGGTTGTAGTGTTCCCTCATGACATCCAAGATTTGCTTTGGAGTTGGATTCCGGCTCCCTTTGGCAAAAGGGGCAAACTATTATGGAGAGTCATTCCGATTGTCATCATTTGGACGATATGGGAAGAGAGGAATCTTAGAATTATCCCGAACAAAAGCAAGGAAGTTCAACAAGTTATTGATATCATCTCATATAGGGTGGCCGGCTAGGCATCTTCACTTAACTTGTTCCAAGGGATATTTCCAGATTCCATCGTCAGGGATATGGCTATCATCGCTTCTTCATCTCTCTGCATTCCACATCCTATTCATGCTTGGAGGCCTCCGACTGGTGTTTCCCTTAAGCTCAATTTTGATGGGTGCTCTTTGGGAAATCCGGGTCCTTCCGGCATAGGTGGCATATTGAGGAATGGCCTTGGTGAATGCCTTCAGGTTTATTCAGGCCCGGTAGGTACAAGAGACGCCACTACTGCAGAATTGAAAGCTCTTATATTTGGCCTTCGCATGCTACAGTCTATGGGTATACAGAACCACGTTATGTTGGAAGGAGAATTGGCAAATGCCATCGGGTGGTTAAGAAACGAAGTTCAAGGTCCTTGGAGGGTGTCTCATATCCTAAAGGAAGCATATTCTCTTGCTAGATCCTTGAACACCTCGTTTTATTGGATCCCTCGAGAGGCTAATGCCGTAGTGGATGAGTTGGCCAAACAGGTGTACATTGGGAAGTCACTTTTTGCAAGGCAGCCTTGGAGTAGCCACTGTGTGGCCTTTTTGGGAACATGGTCCCTTTCTCCCCCCCCTCTTCCCCTTCTTTTCTCTGCTCCTTAATGTTTCTATCCTCTTTTCTCCCCTATTAATAAATTTCCTTGGCTATTCATAAAAAAAAAAAAAAAGAGTTGTCAAACCACCGCAAAATCTCTAATATTTGGCGTATTATTTTCCACTGTAGAGAGGCATATATCACCTCTAATTAAAGATTTGCAGCAGAAGAGAAACGGTTTTCATTGTCTCTTAAATTATTATAAATGCATTAAACAACTGGATTATACTCTTGTTGTGGCTTAAAGGGCTTATTACTTTAGAAATCTAGTTGTGCCCTGGTTGTTTGGGGGGTGCTTGTTAGGTGTTGTTCTTTTTCTCTCCTTTTTCTTCGTTCTTTTCTTTTCACTGGCCCAGTGATTGTTGCTGTCTTGTTGTCTTTTTGCTCTTATTAATATATTGATTACCTTTAAAAAAAAAACTTAAATAAAGACCCCTTGAAACTATTTTTTTTTTTTATAGTTTTACCTAAACTGTAAAAGTCATTAGAGGCTTTCTTAAATTGGACTTGCCAGTTGACATATTTTAGAATCAATAGTAAAGTACTGATGGAAGCTTTTAGACATCTCTAAATGATAGGGCTCATCCACACGTGGGCCTTTATGTGCCTGGGTAGTTTTGGTCCTCATTGTGGGTCCATTTATTATGTCTGTTCCTTTAAATTTTGTGGGCTCAGGACTTGATATTATCGTACCTGGACCTGTGTGTACTGTATTATGTATATATGTACACATACACTTATAGTTTATACATATACATGTCTTTGTGAGAGAGCTGATTTTATTTGCTCAAATGAGCAGAAATCAGATTGACTTGGCAAACAGTAAACGGAAACGTCTACGTCCTGGAAAATTGTCTCCTCATCGACCTGTTCCAGATCATATACCAAGGCCTCCTTACATTAAATCACGTCAACCACCTGGAATCGCAAGTGGACCTGAAGTGCATGATGAAAAGGGGATAGAGTGCATGAGAGCTTCTGGTAGGCTTGCGGCGCAGGTTTTGGAGTATGCTGGGGCTTTAGTCAAGGTGAACTTGTGAAATCTTTGGGTCCTGCCAAGCATGAGAATTTTTGTATCTTATTATTGGGTTTATTTAACTGGTGTTGTCAATGGATTGAAACGAGATCTGGATTCTATTTGAATCTAATCCCTGGTGAGTGAATTCAATATCCACTCTACCATGATCTGGTCTGATCTGATATATAACACCAACAGCAAAAACAACCACTACTATACAACTTGTACGGGATCTTTTCCCAAAGACATCTTATATAGTCAGTCATATATGTGTATGATATACATGCATAGAAATCAGTGATTGTATGTTAGCATAGCTGGTTTGAAACCTCATTTTGGTTTCTATTTAGGATGAGTTTTATTTGAATTCGAATCGAGTTTGTTCGTTCCGTATCAATTGGATTGAATTTAAATATACCTGGTTCCCATTTGAATCTAATCTATTTGCACCCCTATAATTATCCTGTAAGATCATTATGCCACAAACTTTATTTCTCAATAAACTGTTGAGGAAATTTTTCTGTTTAAACATTTGTGGGCTTTAGTATGGATTCCCTACGTTTCACTGTATTTGCATACTTAATGGTTTTTGTGAATATCCCCATGCATTATCTAGATTCCTTGCCAATCTGCCTTTATCATGATGGGCAATGAATGTCATTGCAAAGGCTATTATTAATGCCTATTTTGGATGAACCTTGTTTCCACATTTGTTCAGTAACAGCAAAATACTATTTTACCCTTTTCATGGTCACTTCTTAGACTCTTAGTCAATGGGTTTCTAAGATAAGATCTTAAATGGTTACAAGTAGATAGTAGAAAAAGGATAAGATGGTCTTTTTCGTTTTACATAGAAGTCAAAGGATGCCTAAAACATTAGTGATGGTATTTGCATTGCCTTTCATGGTCTATAACATTAAGGGAATATTGTGCTAGGAACCTAAAAGATGTGGGGGGATACTGCAAAACACTAATGTGCAGCCGTGCAGGGAGAAATATATAACTGCAATATTGCAAAACAAACTTAATCGATAACGAGTATGTTTGTTACCAAAAAAATAAAATAATAACAACAAGAGTGTTATTGATAGAGAAAAAGTTACAAGTAAAGGGAGTATTCCCCAAGTATAAAGCAATATCAATGACTTTATGCATTCATACTTCTCCCACCCGAGATGGAGGTCCAACACCTTCTGTCTCCACGTTGGTATTCTCTTTAATTTCTTTTAGAATGGGTGTCCAATTCAATAAAGAAACCTGATATTCGTGCAAACACTTGGCAAGGAGTAAGTAGCATCCTCAAAGATCATTCTATTACGCTCTTTCCATTCATGGTAGCTTAGGTGTAGCACCAATAGGTGATAAAATGAGGGAAAGTCAACTGAGATGGTTTGATCATGTGCAACAGACTGCTAACCGTGTCAGTGAGGAGTGAAATGATGCAACTTGAAGGTGTGAAAAGGAGAAGGGAAAGGCCAAAATTGACTTGCGTTGAAGTAGTGAGAAAATACATGGGAGCTTGCAATTTAACAGTAAATATGGCCCTAGATGGAGTGGGATGGTGGAACAGATTTGCATACCTGGTCCCAAGTAGTTGGGATAAGGCTTTGTTGTTGCCTTTCCATAAACCTTACCATATGGCATATGTGAACAAGCTCCGATGAAACTGGTTGGAGAAAGGGCCACAAACCCATGAAATGAACTGCCTCAAAAGTCAATAGTCACCAGGACTCACACACTCTGAAGGGACAGGAAGAAACTCTAAATATTCTTAAAAAGTTGAACAAAAAAGATGATTCACACTTTCTTAGTTTACTTACACATTATACAACTACTTGATAAGCAAAAATCCATGGTAATTAAGATCAGCTTCCAATATCTTGTCAAGAATGATTTACCTAATGAAAATTCCACCCTAAGGGAAGTTGATTTCTATCATATCCTCTCAACTGCGGTGATCTCTGCCTGATCATCAACAAAAGAATCAAACCCAAAATATTTCTTTTGAATCACACAAGCATCTGCCCGATTTTAGGAGATGGACACATTCTCCAAACACTTGATACATTCTGCGATCCCTGTAAAGAATGACAAAAAGCCTGGCAACAAATCGCACCAGAATTTTGAACTTTAAAGTAATAATTGATTGTAAGATCTTTAGTGACCATTTCATATAGAGACTGCCAAATGAGACAAAGCTTCCTTACTTCCCACCAATATTCTTCTGAAAATGTATTCTTCTTCTACTTGTCCCAAAAAATAAAAAATAAAAATCTATTCTCTCTTCCCCCTCCCCCCCCACCTTGAAGCTAGAATTGGATGCAGAATCTTCATACGATTTCATAATACCTTTCCAAATGCTTATCCGATATGTGGGCAAACACTTAGCCAGTATAGAAGTGGTGTGTATTAGAAGTGTTTTGTAGTGCCAGTGGAGAATTCCTGTTATGTGTTGAGTTTTTGAGTGCTCTCTTTGATAAGTCTGTCTTGACTCTTTTAGTGTTTTTTCTTCTCAGCCCCATTATAAATATGCTTTTTTATTCGTCAAACACTTCAAATTTGGGCACAAAGTTTCTGCAGTAGGTTTCTCATCAGTTGTTGATTTGCTGAAGTATCGGTTGCCCATGTTTTCCTCCATTGTCATGTGGTGAGTGAACTGTGGGGCGAATTTCTTCAAAGATTTGGGCTCGTGTGGGTGTTTCCAGACTTGTTTCCAATTTTCCTTGTCATGTGGTATCATGGGCAACGTGGTGTCCTATTGCAAAAAGGAGTGATGATGTGGCCTGCTGGACCTTATGGATTGGGTGGAATACTCGTATTTGAAGACAAGCATGCCTCCATTCAGCAAGTGAAAGATCGGGCCATTTCCCTTCTCTATAGCTGGCTGTCTCACCCCCCTTTGTTTGCTGGTTGTGATTTCTCTGCTTGGATATTTAATTGGAATGCCCTCATCTTCTCATGTTTTCCCTACTTTTCAATAATTTTTTTCCAACAAGAAAATGATTTGCTGAAGGAACAAAGATAGAATTTGATATATTTGTGGAATGAAAATTCATTAATCTAGGAGATTTGGGGTTGAGGAGGAATGTATATGGAGGAAAATTGTACCGGCAACGTATGGGCTGGTGAACCATTAGGAGGGTAGGGAAGTCAGTTTATCTCATGGAAAAGGGATTTGGAGAGGAATTATGAGCATCATGGAGTTCTTCAGCGAAGGTATAAGGAGTAGGGTAGGGACTGGCAATAGGATCAGGTTTTGGGAGGACGACAAATGGTGTGGTGATCTCCCTCTTAGAGTAGAATTCCCAGAAATTTTTAGGATAGCTGAAAACAAAGATGCTCTGGTGGTGGACTATCTAGTTTGGAATAGTGGGAATCATCAAGGTGTCCGTAGTTGAGGCAATCTGTAAATGATTGGGAAATCCATCCACGTGCTAATTTACAAGATAGATTGGATAGAGTTCAGCCTAGAGGGGATGGAGGGGTAGATAGTCGTGTTTGGAGCCCAAGGGCTTCGGGAGTTTTTTCGATGAGACCTGTTTTAAATTTTTGGATAAGGCTGAGCCACTAAATATCCCATGGGTTATTTAGTACCCACTCTATTCCTTGTAAGATTTTATTTTATTTTTTGTGTGATCGGCTGCCCTGGGGAAATTTTAACACAAGATAATCTGAAAAAGGGGGTTTTCATCTGCCAAGTGTGTGCTTATTCTGCTTTGAGGAAGAGGAAACGATTTCTCATTTGTGGATTCTTTGTAAATTCTCATTGGAAGTGTCGCAAGCTTTGTTGAGAATGTTTCGATCATTCTGGGTTATCCCATGGGACCTTTGAGATGTCATTCATTGATGGAGGTCTGCGGCCTTCTTGAGGTTTGGGAAAGATTTATGGAGATTGGCTCCTGTAGCAATGGTTTGGGCTATTTGGCTTGAAAGGAATAATCGTGTGCTCAACATTTCAGCTGCACCAAGCTTGAATGTGTTTCTCATGGCTAGAGATTTTATTTTATTTTGGACAGTCTGGTGTAGAAACAATGGTTCCCAAGTAGAACCTTGTTATAGTAGATGAATGGGATAGCTTTATTGACTGTAATATTGGTTAATTTTTGGGCCCTTGTTTTTGTCGTGGTAAGGTTTTTCTCTTTCTTTTTATTTCACTTGCTTTACTTGTGATAGTTTGTTTTTCTTAGCATAACTTGTATTTGGGAGTTTTCACTCCCTTTTTCTATGAATATATTTGATGTAGGATACCAATGCAATTAGGCCCCTACAATAGAAAATAATTGAGCAAAAGCCTAAAGAAAAATATTGAAGCAATAAAGAATAGGAAAGGTGAGGGAAAGAGAAAGGGGAAGAAAGGGAGGATGTGGGGGTTGTGGGAGATAGAAGAGGAAGAAAGACTTAGGATGGAGAATGAGAGAAAATAAAGAAAAAAGGGGTAAGAACTCACCTTGATCGTGAGAGGTGTAGGGAGAGATATCCAAGCTCCAGCCATGGGCTAAACTTCAAAATTTATTATTCTAGAAAAACTGACCGTACAAGAGAAGAAAAGAGGCTTTTATAAGTCTTCACACAATTTTGGACCAAAATACCCTTCTACCCTGTGTTGTACGGCCAACACTAAAACTACTATAAAATAAATTAAAAACTTCTAACTTGTAGAAATTGCAAATAACTCCCTCCCTCCCCATGGCATTAAAGCCTTATTACATCAAATTAACCCTCTAAAACACATAAAAACATAAAAAAACTTAAAGAAAACTAAACCTGATCATGTGGACAACATGCAATTTCTTAGATTTCTTGGGAAATCTTGGCCTTGGATTCCATAATGGACAAGTCTTCTCTAACCACCATAATGCTGCCACATCAATATTCTCATTACTTTATTAAAAAAAAGAGGCTGAGCACTTTACTCTCACCTGAATTTTGATTGATTTTTTCTGTTGGCAGCCAGGTATAAAGACAGATGAAATTGACCAAGCAGTTCACCAAATGATTATTGATAATGGGGCATACCCTTCACCCCTTGGCTATGGTGGTTTTCCAAAAAGTGTCTGTACATCAGTGAATGAATGCATTTGCCATGGGATACCAGACTCACGTGCACTGGAGGTCCATCTGACATTTGCAATTAAATTACTTTTTTCATTCATTCCCAAGTTATTGGTCCTTTTTTGTGATGAACAGTCATTTTTCCTTTCAATAATATTAAATTTGTGGAGACTTGTTTCAATTTGCAGGATGGTGACATAGTCAATATTGATGTTACTGTTTATTTAAATGTAAGTTTTTCTAATACTTGTAGGATTGAAGCTTTCTTGAATTTCTTTACTTATAGTGTCTTTATAGGCTTCTTGGGATTTCTTTCTCGTAATTGATTTTGTTTCTCTTCTATAAACAACACCTGGTTTTTCTCACCTCATTTTATTGTTTTAGGCAATTGTTAACTCATTGTTTTAAAACTCAGTCACTACTTAAAAAATTTGCCCATTCTGTGTCCTCGTGCTTAGAATTTTTTTTTGAAACTCATGCACATTGTTTTTTTTTTCTTTTTCTCGATAATTAACTCATGCACATTGTGAATGTTGCAACTTGAAAGAACTAGCAATACCATGGCTTTCCTTATTGAACTTCCTCATAACTTTGTTAAATTGAAATATCCTCTATTATCTTCAACCATTTGTATAACATGATATGCGGAATGCACATCTAAATATTCCTTCACTGACCACCTTTGACAACATTTTTATGGGGATAAGCCCTTTTGTCAACACTGATGAAGGATTATCTTCACCTGTTACAAATTTCTAACTTTCTGCAGGGTACATTAGCCATAAGAATTTCTTAAAAAGTATTGCTTATCATGTTTATGATTTACGTAAAGTTCAAATGAAAATTGGATAGAATCTACATTTTCCAACAAAAATGTAGTTTTAACAAATTTTGGGGCAGAAACTTTCTAAATGTTAGTAAGTATAAGAAGTTTCATTGAATTTGGCATGATGCAAGTACTAACAAAAGCTACTTTGCTTAAAAATCTAAAAGTTAAAGCATGGTATCATCATATTAAATGGGATGCTATTTGTATTCATGTCCTCCATTTTGGGGAATGATGAGTTGCATCCCTGTTCCTGTATCAATGCATGTATCTGTATCTGGACGTTTTAGTTCAAGACCATATTGGTGGAGGTCTCAATATTTATTGATTGCCCTGTATTTTGTCATTCATCTCGTCTTTTATTTTGGTCTTGAGTCACAAATCTTGTTTTTGTGACCCTTTTTTTTTCTTAGGCAAAATCATTGGAGATTCTCTCTCTCTCTCTCTC
>JAOXJP010263872.1:0-20474 GCA_025762735.1 Platanus orientalis
GCCATCAATATTAGTGCAGAAACTCTACCCCGAAGATCAGTTTCTCATATTTGCCTCTGATGGTTTGTGGGAGCACCCCTTACATTATTTTCTTTATTTAAATATCCATTATTAAGTACATACATGAGACTGCTATGTCTAATGACTGTTTAAGAGATTTTTTTGGTGTTGGTTACATTCAAAAGAAACAGTAGTTCTTAGATCAGTCGTTTTCTCTTTAGTTAGTTAAAAATATATTTCCCTCCCGTTTTGGACGGTCTGAGAGAAAATTTTGCATGGTTTTGCTTCTTCAATTGTTAGATAGATGGTTGGTCAAGGTCTCAAGCTGACGACAGCTATGTTGTGTGAAATATGATTTGTTGACTTCTTAAATTTTCAACTTTAATTTCTAAATCACACGAATTAAAAATTCCACGTTTTTGAGGAGAATTGATGACGAAATGGAACGACAACTCTCTCCCATACAAACAAAATAACAGGTTGATTGGTACATCCATAATTGCAAACTTTAGAAAATTCCCAAAATACACTCCAACTAATTCCACGGTTACGACCAGCACGCAAGGAAATGGGTAAGATTTCTTTGAGCTTGAATTGAATCAGAAGTCAAATGACCTGGCCTACTGGTCCATAAATGCGGACGCAGCCAATGCCTCCTGTTCGGTTGGCCGCGGCATCCTATGTGAGAAAAGACGAGGGGTCAAATCCCCTTGTTGGTGTCATTTCACAGTGCTTGGTCCTGTCTATTCTGTCTCACCCATTGCTGTAGGGGTTCTTGTTTCCACTCTGCAATGTCGTATGTACCACACCCCTGATGGACCACTCTGGGGGGTGAAATCAATTCACTTTTTGGAGGTTTTTGATTCCCCCTCCTGAGTGGTCACATCAGGAGTGTGGTGCACTTGATATGGCACACACTCGGTATGGGCAGCTGTCAAGTGGACCCAAGGGACCAGAGAAAAAAAAAATGTAGACGCATCGTCAGGAGGGAAACAAATGTATTTTTCATATGTGGATTAAATGAAAATGTTATAGGCTTGGAAATTTTTATTTTATTTTTTTATTTTTCGGATTTTAATCATGGGCTAGGAAGTTGTTTTGAGATTTCTTTAGAAAATTTCCAAAGGCTTGTTTCTGTAATTGACTTGTAATTGTTCTAAGAGCATGCGTTTGTGTAGCTTTCTTAAAGTTGATTTGATGGTGGTTGTTGGAATTTTCTTTCTTTTATAGGACCAGATGGACAACCATGCACCATGGTGATAAGGACCCTTCATTGGACTGTTCCCTCTTATTGGATTTGGGGGTTGCCCTTTTTCATGTTCTATTCAACGAGATCTTCTCAGTTTCTTCATGAAAGGCCTAACGAAAGCTTGTTCAGGGCTCTTCTTTGCCTCCTTTTATCTCCATTGGTATATCACCATCTCTCAATCTCGATAAGGTTCTTAGTTAAAGTAGTATTTATTTGTTATGGGAGTTAGTTGTGTTTTGGCCTTGAGCTACCTGCCAGGGAATCGTTCATAATGGGAGTTGTTATGGAAGAACTCCTTCCGGGGAATAGTTCTCTGGTTTAAAGGTTCAACCAGCAAGTCCGGTTGGGTTCTATAAGAATGTAATTTGTAAACAAGTAGATTTTTTCCCTTTTTGTAGAACCCAAGGTTTTGCTATATACTAATATTTCACTAAGACCAGTTTAAAAGCTTACTAGATTATGGTGTTCTTTTCATAATTGAAAGAGTACATACAATACTAACTGAAGCTTTTTGTTGTGTTTTGATAGAGAAGTGCTATTTCAAAGTTTATCGAGTCCTATCTGCTGTGGAAGCTTCCCTTGAGGAGGTATGGATTGAAACCGGATCACCCATTCGAAGAGGACTATGCATCATGTCAGATGGCCATCTTGCCAGAAAATTTCTTCTCAGAGGCTGATCAGGGAAGGATTTTGTTTAAAAGGGCTTCTAAATGGGGGTTTTGGAGTGGCGGAATCGAATTAGAAGACAACACCAAGTTGGAGGCTGATGTTGTGGTTCTTGCAACCGGTTTTGATGGCAAGAAAAAATTAAAGGCATTGTTACCTGAGCCTTTCCGCAGTTTAGTAGAAGACTCTTCTGGTATCATGCCCTTATATAGGTGAGTCAATCTCATAATTGTTACATACCATCTTAAATAAAACAATTAACCATACTCTTAAAACCCTAAGGTTGTAGGAGAGGTTAGAGTTAATATACTTAATATATATCCTAATATCAGACTTATGCATTGGCCATGCAATCCCACTTCTACAAATGCTTTGTTCTTATGTATAGCTTTTATTTGTATGGCAGGGGCACAATCCACCCTCTGATTCCCCATATGGCATTCGTGGGGTACCTCGAGAGTGTCTCAAATCTGCACTCTGCAGAGCTCCGGTGCAAATGGCTGGCTCGACTCGTCCACAATCAATTCAAGCTCCCAACTGTGGAGAAGATGCTTGATCAAACAAGGAATGAGATGGAAGTCATGAAGAGAACAACTAGGTTTTACAAGAGACACTGCATTTCTACTTTTAGCATCAATCACAGCGACGAGATATGTGAAGAGATGGGATGGAGATCATGGAGGAAGAAGAACTGGTTATCAGAAGCCTTCAGTCCTTACAATTGTGAAGACTATGAAGAAGAAAAATGAGTCATAGAATTAATGCTCTCTAAGTTTAGTTTTAGGTTTAGGAAGTGCAATTATTTGCTTGTTTTAGAAGATTAAGAACTATTATACTATAGTAATAAGAGAAAGGGTTAGGATCTAAAGGTCTGTTCTAAATTTCTAATAGGGAATAACAGGGATAATACTGACTGGAAGACTGGGTTGAAAGACTTGTATTATCTCTACGTATGTCGTAAGAAAGTTGTTTTGTCCTTAGGCAACTCGAGCGTTGCATGTGATAATCTTCTAAAATTAGTAGAGAGTATCTGATGTAATCAATCTACATATGCTTTTGGAATAAAAGAATTCATTTTCTCACTTTGTCTTAAGAAAATTGGAAATGTATTCAGTGATTGAAAGAATTTTTTCTAAATTTGTGAGCTACCAGCAATCACACACCGAGTGTGTCCTAAGGGATGGGGTGCACCCTTCATGATTCGCTGCTCTGAAGTTCAAAAAAAAGACCTAAGATCGAAATTTGTGCAGGGACTTTGCTAAGTTTACAGTGACATTAGAATCTTCACTACCCCTTTAATCATCTGGTTGGATACCGGAACTTTTAAAAATTGGATTTTAAATTTTAAAATAGGAAAACCACATATTCAAATAGTTTTTTTTTTTTCTTCTAAAATTCTTGGGTAAGTGGTTGCGAGTCACGAAAGGTGTGCACACCCCAACTCACCCATTTCACGTGGTTGCTTACCTAACTCTCTTAGTCCTTTAAGGCCTTTATTAGCAGATGCATAACTGGATGATGAGTACATGCTTTTTATGAGACGTTTGATTGGATTGCATATCATCAACCCAATATTTTAAAGAAAGGTACCGGCTCATGTCACAACATTGTCTACCTTGATTCCATGAAAGAACAAAAGTCCGTGGTTTGAGGGCCCTTAGATGAGTCATATAAACCATGAACAGCTATTCTAGGCATCATAATTTCAAATAGCATGTAGATATGAAAATGAACATGAGTCAATATAGTAGATACATGAAAACGTGAATTAACTTTCAGTTCAGACCTAAGAGTATGAGTTGGGTTCAAGACTGGTGGTTCTTACCCATTGAGATGGCCCTTCCTTGATATCTTTATAATTAAAGCGTTATCTTATCAATGCTTACAACACTGTTGGATTTCCCTTTAAACCAATATGTTAAATAGAGGTCATTAATCCTTGGGCCCAGACCCACTTTCTCTTGGACATAACCACTTCTTTCTTCCAAATCAGGAAATTAATGGATAATATGATTAGAAATATAAACGGAGAGGATGTTCTGCCCAGGATTTGATGTTTAGGATGGTGTTCAGGACACTAGAGGCCATCATATGGAATAAAATGCATATTCCATATTCAAAAAATGCATCACCGACCCATTTTATTCATTGAAAGAAATTAGAAAACATCACATGAGAAGATTCATTGAAAGAAATTACAAGGTATCAAAAAATTGGAAGGGTGTAAGAAATTGCCTATTGGCCCTTCCCATGTAACCAAAAAGCTCATTAAAATAAAAATCCACGGATTAGCTTATACAGGATGTGAATACTTCATTATAGATAAACATGCTAAGAAATAAAATCATGATGATTGGGGTGAGATTCTTCACAAAAATACCTCAAAATAACTAAACAGTATGTTTCTAACCTAATACAATCGTATGATTCTGTTTACAAAGCCGCACAATTATAATGACATAGTTTGGCGCTGGCGCAGATTTGGGTGCGCCCCCTTAAAGAATGTCTAAGGTCGGCCCTACATCAGGGGCAGACACATCAGTGCCAAAAAAGTGATTTACACTTTTTGGGCAGTGCTTTTCATTTTTCGGTGTCAATGTGTCTGCCTCTGATGCAGGTGGACCTTAGGCATTCTTTAAGGGGGCACATCAAATCCTGAGGGAATATACAACCATATGATCCTTTGCCAAATGAAAACTCTCTAGTCATTTTCGTCCGAGGACCTAGGCTTTAAGCCGAACCACATGAATCGTCTTGTTCTTTGTGTAATTGTTTTATGCATTATTTTCTTTCTTCTATTTTGTTGCATACAATCCAAAATCTAGGTTTTTCCTACAACAAACTGGTATCAGAGCCTTGGGTTGTGATTGGGGTTTTTCAACATGGCGGCAAGGTATTAAGTGGAGAAATTCGATAGGCAAAACAACTTTAGTCTATGGTGCATGAAGATGTGTATGTTGTTGGTTCAATAGGGAATGTCCAAACTATTGCTAGGAAAAGAGAAGCTTCATGTGATAAAATCAAAAGACAATATAGATAAACTTAACATCAAGCATTCAACGCGATTCAATTATGCTTAGTAGATGAAGTGTTGTGAGAGATTATAGATGACATATTTGGAGTTGGGTTGTGGCTCAAGTTGGAGAGCCTGTACATTATCAAGTTTCTCAAAAATAGGTCTAAAAGAATAAAGGGATGTTTATTAGAGAAATAACAAAGGAAAAAGGTTCTGGAAGCAATAAATGTCAATCTAGATCTAAATTTAGATCGAAAAAGGAAAAGCGTCATTACTGTCATAAGTTAGGATATTTCAGATGTGATTGTCCAAAGCTTAAAGAGAAAAAGGAAAAAGAAGTTGTTGGTGTTACAGAAAAAAAAATCGATGGTTCTGAAAACATTTTATCAGTTACTCATTGTAATGAATGTAAAGATGAAAAATGAACACTTGACTCAGGTTGGTCCTACCATATGTGCCTAAACTGAGATTGGTTTATAACTTACATGAGAGGTGAACGACATTACAATTTAGTTAGGGAATAATATGCCTTATAAGACTGTAGAGATTATAATAACCTGGATCAAGATATATGATGAGATAGTTAGGACATTGACTAATGTTTGACACATCCTAATATTATAGAAAAGCCTTATTTCTTTGGACACTCTTCACTCCAATGGTTTCTGATGTACCGTTGAAGGTGAAGTTATGAGGATGTCAAAAGATGCTTTGGTGGTTATGAAGGGACAGCGGAATGGTAATTTATATGTGCTTCAATTGAACATGATTTTAGGTGCAATTGCAGTATCATTATCGACTGATTCAAATTCTGACATTACATGTCCATGGGATATGAGGTTAGGCTAGATGAGTGAGAGGGGTATAACAAAGTTGATCAATAAAGGCTTACTGTATAATTAGAGAATAGGTAAGTTGGATTTTTGCGATCATTGTTTCTTCAAGAAGCAATGTAAGTGAAGTTTAGTTCGTTTATTCACAAGACCAAGAATACAGTAGATTACATCCACTCTGATCTTTGAGGACCATCACAGGTTGTTTCAAATGGTATTTCTTATTACTTGTTGACTTTCACTAATGATTACTCAAAAAATGTCTAGATATTTATTTTGAAGCATAAGGATAGAGTCTTTCTCCACTTCAAGTGATAGAAGGTTATGATTGATAAGAAGATAAACAAAATGATCAAAAGACTAAGAACTGACAATGGTTTAGAATTTTTTTAGGTGATTTTGATAGATTCTACAAGGATGAGGAGACAATGAGGCACCACACAGTTAAAAACACACCTCTGCGGAATGGTGTGGCAAAATACATGAACAAGACATTCATTGAGAGAGCTCATTGTATGCTTTCTAATGTTGGACTTGGAAAAAAAATTTGGGATGAGATAATTTCTACATTTTCCTACTTAGTGAATAAGTCTCTATTGACTACCATTGAGTGTAAGATGCCTGAGGAGGTTGGTCCGATACTCCTAAAGATTACTCTAAGTTGAAGATTTTTTATTGTTACCTTATACTCACGTCAATGAAGGTAATATTGAATCTAGACTTAAAAATGGTATTTTCTTGGGTTATGCATCTGGGATGAAAGTATACAAATTATGGTGTCCTAATCCTAAGTCACCTAAGTTTTATTATTAGCAAAGATATTAATTTTGATGTATCGGTCATGTTTAACCTTAGAAAAGAGAATGTTGATATAGATATAGACCATACAGTCAATAAGTAGGTGGAGTTCGAGAGTTACACTTTAGGAAATAGTCAAGAAAACATTTTCGTTCAAACCATTAAAGAAGAGGGGCAAGATCCTAGTGAGAATGACGATGCATAAGACGAACAACAATACAAAAGAGAGATTAGACCACTTTAGAGGTATAATAGCTTTGTAGAGATGGTTTCTTATGCATTGTTTGTGGTAAAATTGTTGAGTGTCAGGAGTCTTTCACATCCCGTGATGCTGTCATAAGCAGTGGGTCTGCATAGGGGGTTGTTTATATGAATGAGGAGATTGAGTCTCTCCACAAGAATCAGACTTGGGAGCTAATAAAATCCCCTATGAAAAAGAGGATTATTGGCTATAAATGGGTTTACAAGAAAAAAGAGGGAACACCAAGTGTTGAAGATGTAAAGTATAAGGCACGCTTAGTTACAAAGGGTTATGGTCAGAAAAAGGGTGTAGACTTCAATGATGTATTCTCATCAATTATGAAGCATAGTTCTATACGTGGGTTACTTGCCATGGTGGGTATGCTTTATTTAGAGCTAGAGTAGTTTGATGTTAAGACAATGTTTCTGCATGGTAAACTTAAGGATCAGATTTACATGCATCATTTAGAGGGGTTCGTCATCTCAAGTAAGGAAAATTATGTTTTCTTATTGAAAAAGTCTTTGTATGGCTTGAAACAATCACCTAGACAAATGGTATAAGTGGTTTGATACTTCATGTTTGCACATGACTTCTCTAGAAGTCAATATGATAATTGTATTTACTTTAGATAGCTACTAGATTATTCTTTTATGTATTTGTTAATTTGTGTTGAAGACATGCTTATTGTTGTCAAGAACATGTTGGAGATCAATAGGTTAAAGGCTCAATTTATTAGTGAGTTTGAGATGAAAGATTTGGGATAAACAAAATAGATTTTGGGCATGGAGATTAACTTGGATAGAAATGTAAAAAAAAAAGGTTATACTTGTCTCAAAAGAACTACTTTGAGAAAGTACTTAAATGCTTTGGAATACAAGATTCTAAACCTATGGGTATTCCACTTGCAAATTACTTTAAATTTTCTACAGATTTGTCACCACATACTGAGGAGGAGTACATGTTTCATGGTCTGTATGCTAATGTAGTTGGGAGTCTCATCTATTGTATGGTTTGCACTCATCCTAATTATCCATATGTTATTAGTGTTATGAGTAGATATATGGAATAAACTGGGAAGGCACAGTGGTAGGTAGTGAAATAGATATTTCGGTATCTAAGAGGTATTGTATATGTTAGACTAGTATTTAACAAAACAGGTGGACTTGATGGGTGTGTAGTTGAATTATTTATGGATTATGATTATGCAGTTGATCATGACAAGAGGAGATCTCTGACAGGTTATGTCTCCACTCTCTCTACTTGTGAAGTAAGTTAGAAAGTAACATTACATGCTACAATTGCTTTGTCAACTATTGAGGTAGAATAAAAGGCAGTGGTTGAGGCAGTGAAAGAGGCTCTTTGATTGAGAGACTTATTTGGAGAGCTAGGCTTGAAGTAGGGCTTGAATGATGTGCATCGTGATAGTCAAAGAGCTATACATTTGAGTAAAAATTAGATGTATCATGAGAAGACTAAACACATTAATATCATATATCACTTTATACATGAGATCGTCTCACAAGATCAAGTTGTTGTCAAGAAAATTGACAGATGATAATCCAGCATACATGATGACCAAGTCACTTTCAACATTCAAGTCTAAGCATTGCTTGGACTTGATTGGTGTTCGCATTATCTAAAGTTACCCTTCAGGGTTGTGTGGAGAAGATGGAAGTAGAGTTTTCTGTACTATGTATTCTAGGTAGAAGGTGTAGATTTTATTGGTTAGATGTCTTGAATTCAACTTGAGATGTAACCCAAATGACAATTCGGAGAAAAATCTAAATATGACTCGTTTATGGGTGAAATTCTTGACCCAATTTGGGGTTTGGATCAGACCCACGAAGAATAGGGTTTGGGGGGTTTATATTGGGGGCTTCTTATTTTTATGCCATTTCACTATTTATTGTATTCTCTATTGTTGATCGTAGTGAAATCTTTCTCGCCGTTTTCATCACCCAGTGATGTAGGCTTCAAGTCAAATCACGTAAATAGTCTTGTTCTTTCTATTATTGTTGTTTGCATTATTATCTCTCTTCTATTTTGTTGCATATGATCCCAAATCTATGTTTTCCACACAACGGCCATTCATATTAGCTGGATATACCATTGTTCTTGAATTTTTCTAACTCCATGTCATCACCAATAGCTTGGAGAGAAATCCCACCAGTTAAGTACACATATAAAAGGAACCTCTCTTACGAACAAATCTATCTACATGCACATGAAATAGGACACATATCCCAAAAAATGAATTTTCACTTTTTTTTTGAGTATCTATCTTTGTCTTGCGTTGATGGATAAGTCTGTCCACAGGAGAATTCTTCTCAGGAAGGCATTTTAAAAAAGAATGATTGTTTGTGTTGATGTAAACCTCTGTTGGCATGCCATTGATTGACACATGATCTCTTTTTGAATTTAGTCTCTTTTTTACCACTTATTTTTTCAACTGAACATTTTTTTTTTTTTGCATGATTTTACCCTCCAATACAACACATGCCAGCTTATAATTCACCATAGACAAACAGTGACTTTTTCATCACAAAAAAATTGTTGGGTTTAGAAGGAAAAACAATTATGTGCGTGTTGACATAGACCTCTGTAGGCATGCCATTGATTGACATATGATGTGTTTTTTAATTGGAGAATGGTAATCTTTGTTGACATAGACCTCTATAAGCATGCATTAATTGACACATGATGGGTTTTGAATTTGGTGTCTCTTTTTGAACACTTACCTTTTAATTTGAACACTTTTTTGGCAGCAAGGCCTTTCTACGCTCAGTGTATAAAATACCTAACAAGGGGCCGCCACATCAGTGTCAAAAGTGATTTACACTCGCTCCAAAAAAGAAAAAATCACTTTCGGCACTGATGTTTCCACCTGTTTGAACCTCGGCAGATGTTAGAGGAGGTTAGGGGTTGGTGTGTAAAATCCAAGTCACTTTTTTGAACGTTTTGAACCCCAAACACAACACGTCAGCTTAATATTCACTATACACACTGCAGACACTTTTTCATCACAAAACATTTTTTTCCTTTTGAATTTGGTCTCTCTTTTTTATCACCTACTTTTTCAACTAAACACTTTTTAGGACGTTTTTACCCTCCAACACACAACACTTGTCAGAACCTATTGTCTATATTCACAAATCTAACTTTTGTCATGTAAAACAACATAAGGAAAAAAAGGCTTTCAGTGCTTGGGCCATGTGGTTGATAACAACTAGACAACAACCCAAATTAATTGGAACGAGCTACCCATCAATGAAAAATGTCATCCTGATGCATTATGTCGCCTCATGATTGGATTCCACAAATAGATAAATTAGTCTACGAGAAGACTCACACAAAAGATTGACCCATCAAAGTACACGTAAAATAAATGAGAAAGGATGCTTTATCCAGGATGTACCTCCGCCCCCTCATAGGGGGTGTGGGCCCATGCACTTTTGGGTAGGACGGATCCTCTCTCCTGTCGCTTATGACCTGATAAGGTCACAACACAATTAACTAAAAAGTGAATTACAAGTTTTGAAAGATGATTTTCTTTTTTTTCCACCAATCATGTCATGCCACTTGTTAACAGGACCTCAGAAGGTTATAATAGGGCAGGAGATGATCCTATTCGACTTTTGGGTAGGGCTCACATCCCCCCATGAGCGGGTGAATGGTACATCCTGGATAAAACATCCTTTCAGAAAATAAAGGCCAGTGAATTACATTTATCACCAATATTTCCGCTTCTGTGATAAATATGCCTCTGTAGCGTTCAGCTATAAAGTAGGTGGTCAATAAAAGACATTTGGTGTTTTTGGGGTAAAAGGGTCCCAGAAAGTGTTCAGTTGAAAAAGTAGGTGGTCAATAAAAGACATCAAAATCAAAAAACACAACATGTGTCAATCAATGGGGTGCCCTTAGAGATCTGTCCCAAAACAGACAATCATTCTCCTTTTTTAATTTTTTTCCTTGAGGTGTGCAAACAAGTTTTTCATGTCAGTTGTGGTGTGAGTTTTGTGTTTCTAGGGTATTGCATGGAGGCAGGTAATCAGCTGTATCACATTTTGCTATTGCTTCTTGTAGCATGAACAAAAACACAAAAACCTCATGTTAAAAGACAAAAAACTCATGCTTTTTGCTCATGTTACAAAAACTTACAGCAAAATTTTCTATAAAAGATATTTTAATTGTTATCTCTCAGAAACTTAATTAACTGGCCAATGCGTTATTTAAATTTTCCTTAGATCTTAAAAACAACATTTTTAGGGATAGCTATTATTTTCTGGTTTGACTGAACGAGCTGGTTATCATTTTGTAACTCTCTTGTTTTCTTGTTGAATGACTCGGGATCTTCTACTGCTCCTGTTAAAGCACCCTTAATGTGCTGCATTTTCTTACAAGTTGACACATACTCTAAAAAAGTGTAAATTTTCCTTCCCCAAAATTTCATTTTTTTGGAGGTACATGGTAATATACACTGTAAATGCAAACAACATGTTAATGATAAAAGAGGATCTCTCCTACTGAATTTTTTAAATCATCTCTAATACAACACAACACTGTACAAGGACAAATCCACCATGAGGCATGTTAAAGTTCAATCTTTCAGTAGGAGACAATGGTTATAGAATCTCCATCCAAATGGATCTTCCTGATACCCAAGTATTTTACTAGCAACAACCTGAACTTAGTTGCCATAACTTATGAAAATTTGGAGAAGAGGCTTTGATCAAGTGAGTTGAACAATATGGAGGGTGATCCTCCAAGTAGACTAATTCCTACAACATTTTGTTAGCATGGAGTAAGAGATCTTTAAAATTTGGTTTAGTTTTCTCTAAGATAATTTTATTTCTATCAATCCAAATTTTACAGCAGAAAATAGCAATGTTTTGTAATATAAAAGTAGAGCCTTTTTTTGTTGCAAATTTTAACCATTTGAAGAAAGAAGATCGAGAGAAGTTATTTCTTAAGGATATGTAAGATCCTAACCATAATTTCTTTAGTTTAGAGCAAGTAATTAGGCAATGGAGGGTTTCTTCAAGAAGAAATATTCATGTATGATATATGTTACAATGGAAAAATTTTCTATTATAACAATTTGTTTTAGTTGAGAGAATATTCTTGCAAGCTTTCTATAAAACAGTTTTAATTTTGGGTGGATAGGAAGACCCCAAAGTCTACACCAAATAAAAGAGGTGTTATGATGGGAATCACTAAGAGGGAAAAGAGGATACTAATAGAGTACCTTTGAAAGGAAAATTCAAATGCCACTTAGAGGTTGTCATGCTTTTGTAATTCGTTTTCACAAAGTTGGGATTTAATTGTCTTGTTATTTGAATGACTTCGAAAAATGATTTGAATATTAATTTTCCTTTGAAAGAAATTGCTTGGGCTACCTAGAGGTAATCTTGTGGTTGTGACTCAACTTAACAAAGCAAGTGATCGGAGAGGTTGTTGACACAGTGAGCTATGAGTTAATTGGTTTGATATTTGAATTTGACTTTAAAATTAATATGATCATAAAATACCTTTGAAAAGATATGCTTGTACCACCTAGAGGTAATCATGGAGTTATGATTAATTTTCATGAAACGAGTGATCAATGAAGATGTGTCTACATCCTTTAATTTTGACTTAACATTGATATTTAAAGTTTATTTCTTTATGAAATTAACTTTGAAAAATGATGTTCAACCCAACCAAAGGTAATCGCGTTTTTGTGACTCATCTTCACGAAGCGAGTGATCAGAGGATGTACACATTAAGTTGTGATTCGATTAACTTTGAGAGTGACATTTGAATTTTCTTTTTATTTTGATTTCATCACAAATTTACCTTGAAATGAGGTTGTTTCGGCCACTAAAAAGTTAACCATGCAATTATGACTCATTTTCGTGAAGCAGGTGATCGAAGATGATGCAGCAGTCAACAATGAATTTTGATTTGATTAACTTGAAATTTGATTTTTTCATGAATTTACCTTTCAAAGGGGTCGCTCAAGCCACCTAGAGGTAATAATGTTTTTTTTTTAAGGTAATGAGATGATTTTATTGAAGAAAAAAAAATAACACAAAAACAAGGCTTCACCCAACAGGTGAAACAACAAAAATTAATCAAAACCCAAAACAAGAAAACCAAACCAATAACAAGGAACAAAATTACAACACCTCCTACCAAAAAAAAATCCAAGTCACCATCCACAAAATCCAAATCAACAAGAACAACTCCTTACTCCTAGCCTTGTTCCCAAAAATTCTCCGATTTCTCTTTTTCCACAAACCCTAATAAATAGCCCCCAGATGTAGTCACGATTGGCTATGATTTGATTGACTTTGACAGAGAATTTGGTCTTTTGGATTTCGGGTCCAAATCCAACCGTCTTGGGAATAATTGAGCTAGGAGGATTTTTTGATGGTATTAACTTCATAAGGAAATGAAGTTTGAGATTAAAGATAAATTTCATGTTCTATTCATATGGTTCATGACGTCAGAGATTTTTTTTTAGGTTACAAGAAGTGGGAGGGGTAGAAAGTAATTTACTATTGGGAAGGTTTGAAATCTAAGGATTAGACCAAAGATCCTATTTCCTTATGAATTCCTTTAATAAGAAGATCCCTTCCTTTGATAATACTTTTCCAACACCACAAACTAGAAGGGCCACATTTGGCATTTAGGAAATCAGAATTATGGACAATTAATGGATTTTAGCATTTGGACCCATAAAGCTTGAAGATTTGTGAGGATTCTCGAAGTTAGTTTGGCAAGGGAAACTAGGTTAAAATGATGAAGATCTCAAAGGCCAAGGCTACCTTGTATTTAACCTTATGGATATCTTTCGAATATAGCCAATTTATACTAGTTTCTTTGTTTCCAAAGGACCACCAAAACTCTCGTTGGAGAGAGTCAGATTTTTTTTTATTTTTTTTGGGTGATAGATTTTGGAAGTAAGAAACAGGACATGGCAATGCACAAGTACGTGTGTGCAAGACAATGTAGGAGAGGATTTTATTAAGTGCAATTATTGTGTTGGGTCATGAAGCATCGAAGGACATACCTCTAAAATTAAACTAAATGGATAAATGTCGTTGTCATTGTCATTCTCTCTTTTTCGATTGACAGGTTATACACATTCCTACGCGAAAAATGATTGGAAGAAAGAAGGGGGGGAAAAAAAGCATGCAAAGCTTTGAATAGAAATCCAATCTATCACCATTCACACATCACCCCTACCGTTCAACATTTTAATCTTATGAAATTCCAAAGTCCCAATGACAAAATGTGTACTTTTCTACATGTGCTTGCATTTATCAAAAGAGAACATTAATTTTAGTTGACAAGATTTATAAGTTGGTTCTTAGAAACTAAAGAATACTAAATGATGTTCACATCCTTTTTGAATTTTCTCTATTATTTTTCTAAACTATTAATATTGATTATCTAGTCTCTAATCCTTTATATATATATATATGTGTGTGTGTGTGTGTGTGTGTGTGTGCACAATTCTGTAAAATATAAGAAGAATATTTGAATTAAAACAAACAGAATCTACTCACTTAATTTGATTGATTGAAAACTTCACTTGTCTTGATCAAAGCTAGTGTTTAATACTATGTCCTTAAGACAGATTTCGTCCCTTGCACTGGTGCTTATGAATTCTCCAGATGTCTGCCTCCCAGGATACAATGATCTCCCACACACAGAAGAAGTACTACAATTTGTGTGTCTGGTGAACCAACTTGTGCTTGTACCTCTCTCTTACATTGACACTGACATGGATGCACTATGATACTAATGCCTTGATCGAAATTCGAATGCTTGAAATGATGGAGGGACCACTAATTTATAGATTGTTAGTGTCTGTTCGGAATAAGTATAGGGACACAACCTTCGGTGTTCGAATAGACACAAATGCATAAGAATTGCAATTTACTAGCCACCTCCACATCCTTACGGAACAAACATATGTGAAAATGGATGATTTAAGAGGTACCTACATGTCCGTACAGAACAGACATGTGTCAATAGGTGTAATTTAATAGTCACATGTGTGTCTATTCGGTTTAATAGTCATTAAGGGCATAATTGTAAAAACCATACGAATAGACACACCCCACAAGGGCAAAATTGTAAAAACTACTCATAGATACATGTCCCTCAGATATAACCGAATTTGGGAGAGCAAAAAAAAAATGTAATAAAATTTTATTTTTTCTTATTAACCCAACCCAACCCAACCCAGCCCAATCTGATGCATGTGTATTTAAATATAGGCCCAACCCACGTTGACTAGGACCTCCCTCATCCACAAAACAACAATGTCCTTTGGGGGCCCAAACTTATGTTCAACATTAGTGTATATGAACACACAAAATTTTATGGGGTAGTCCATGTAGGACTATTCAAATTTCACACTTTTACCAGTTTTACCTGTGATCAACTAGGCACTTTTGGAGACAATTTCTCATTCAACCATTAATGATTTTGAGCATATCCAACCATATGGCATTGTTCTCCTCATTGAAGTGAACACAAACCCATGTGGACCCACCTGAAACGACATGTGGGTCCCACTTTTATTTTGGCTCAAACATAGCCCAACAATCAGATTTTGCACAAAACAATCTAGGCATTTTTCATAACCGTTTTCAACATATATATATATATATATATATATATATATATATATATATATATATATATATATATATATTTGAACAAAGCATATTGAAATTGATTACCACTTTTATCTCTTAATGTGTGTCTTGTGATGATGTTCTTCAAGTTTTTTTTTTCTATATTCTATAGTGATCAAATTTCTTAAAAGACTCTTCTACATACCTTTCATGTTGTGTTTTGTATGATTAGGCAACTCAATTATTCTCTCCACCATATATACCTTTATTATATCTTCTTTGTATAAAACACATATAAGGCCCATGTAACTTACACATACACAAGGATAAGACAAAGTGTGTCCAACATGCAATACCTTCCTTGTCTGTTCCACATGAAATCTATAGTGTTAATTTCATACAATCAACCACTGATGTAATTAATACATGTGACAGTGGCACGGCCGTACTATATTTATTTTTGTAATCTTCTTCACTAGTAAATGGTGTGCATGAAATATATTAATTAAAGTACTTTCATATGTGTACTGTTAGTCTTAATTTTATATCATTTCATGATTAATTATAATTTATTTATGTTTGATAGGTAATTGAAGCTTAACATGCTAATGGGCTTTAGCTAAGGCTTAAGAATGGACTCCAACTCAAGAGGACTCAACTTAACCCAAATTAGAAGATCTATAGGATGTGGAGAATTCTAATCAATCAAGGAAAGAAGCTAATCAAATTTTATTAATTAGAAAAAAATTCAGATTTGATTCAATCCCAAATTTGGAATCATTCTGCATAGATCTTAGTGTTTTGAGTTTTGACCATAACTTTTTACTCAAATATTCGATTAAGACAAAACCGGTGGCGGCATTGGAAAGCTAATTCAAAAGGATACAATTTTGTATATATGAAATAAGATTTTTCTAATTCCCACATTTATTAGGTCAAAATAGGCTAGTAATATGAGAGTAAAACCTAGGATATGTCCCACCCGAGTTTTCCTTTCCTTTTTAATTGAAAGTTACCCTAGGAAGAGGGGATGACGTGCCGAAGGAGAGGGTTTTTGTCTAATGGAAAATAGATGAAAGAGAATGGAAGATGGACTAAAGAGAAAGAAATATGGTTGAAGAAGATGATGGGCTTCTAATGGAGGAGCAACTACAAGGAAGGATTTGCTTCTGATATATGAGTTTCTTCATCTCCTCTTCATCTCATTTTCTTTATATTGTTTCATGTATCTTGACTCCATGAGAGGCTAAAATCCTTAACTAAGGATGAAGATGAAGCTTCATTAATGAGTATCAACATATATTTATGAGATTTGATCATTTAAATTGTTATTGCTTCACATCAATTGACAAAGATGGAACCCCGGATATGAGTTCAATCATATTTTTCTCATGATTTGGGATTGTCATCAATTAAATGCTTGGTTTTTTTATTTTTGACTTTAAAATTGGATATCTCTTGAGGTTTGTTTTTAATAGATACAATATAGGATTTCTTTTTAATTTTTGGAGTGAAGAAGAGCATGCTTTAGATTTTTTTTAATAAAAAAGAGATTTCAATGATGATATCTTTCATGATAATATGATTGATTTCTAAATTATCATGTAGGAGAGCTTTGAAAAAAAATCTATGATCATGAATATAGGTTGTTATAAATTAATGAGGTGGATTCCAAAAGCTTAGTTCTTTTCCTTTGATAGTTCACTACTTTTCATTACTTCCTATTTAGATTAATTACCTACATACTTAGTCTTATTTGATTTTAGAAAAATCATATTATTACTAAACTAGATCATGATTTGGTTAGTTTAGATCTTATTAGTTTTCTTACTTCTACAAAAGTTTCTATGAGTTTGACCTCGTGTTTATCAAACTATACTTCGATATGGTTTGTACGCTTGGGAGAATAATAAAATTTCACAACAGTAAACAACCTAATAAAGTAAATTTACATGTATGGTTAACTTATTATTATTATTATTATTATTATTGTTATTATTATTATGGAAGGGGGTGGTGTCTAGTTCCCATTACTTTCTTGACAACTGAAATAGAACTTAATGGTCTAGAAGGTTAAAATCATCCCATCAAGTGAAACTTTGGCATAAAATATCATCTATTTAGGAATTACGAGTCACCTTATGCCTTATGGGCTGTCAATCTATGTGTGTTTTTAAGGAGTACAGAATGAACCCTGTAGACCACCTTCATGTTCCATCAGACAAGCTCTCCTAAGATTTATCATAAAGTCTTGTGGACCTAGATATATTGGTGGAATGTGGATCAGCATAAATGTGCCCTCCACTTGCATGGTTTGTACGTGTGCCACATGGCACATTCAACATAGGAAAAATCCCAAATATTTATGATGATATTAAAAGATATAAACTTCCTTTATGTCCTCCTTATGCTTTTGAAATTAAGTTGACGGTTATGTAACAAAACTTTGAAGTGGAAATGGTCATAGTACATGGCACGGCTGCAAGTATAGAGAAACTAAGGGCACACAAAAACTGAATAAAGAAATTAGATAAATCGACGACGGACAAAGGAGAATCATGATGGACTTTGATTTCTATAGATGTGTACTCTTCCTTTTCCAAAATGCTCTTTTGAAATTCATTAAGATATTCTCACTTCTATAAAGCTTCCTCTTTTCTTCTCAGATGCATCACTCAAGGGTTTGTCTCCTCTACAAAGCAAGGTCATTGTGTGTGTGTGTGTGTGTGTGAGAGAGAGAGAGAGAGAGAGGCATGTATGTAACCCCCAATCAATGTATGTACATGCATGTAGGGCTATCAATGGTTGGATACGAATTAGATATAGGCATCTATCTTGTTTATTTAATCAAATATCGGATCAAATTTGAATATTTTACAAATATATATTCATGAAAACAATTAGGACCTAGGAATTATAAAGATAGAAGATGATTGATAGATCAACGAGAGAATGGGGAACTGACTATCGAGAGCTTTCTTTCACTCAAATTGAAAATGGGAGATGAGACATGGGTTAAGGTTAAGGTTATTGTATTCATATATCTTGTATTCTACATGACATGTCCTACAATATTATAATATAAATATTAATTATATATGAATTTCAACAGATACAAATATTTAGTCGAATAATCGAATTGAATATAGATGTATTTGAATCGAATATTAGTAGATTTGATATTATTCTCCATCATGATACTAGAAAAGTTGGGTCTTGGGGATGGCAAAGTATTTTAAAGGGCCATGAAGTCTTATTACAAAATTGCATTTGGACAATAGGCTCAGGTGACAACATAAACATTTGGGAAGATGCATGGATTCCGAATATTGAATCAGGAAGATTATTGTTTCGTTATCATGTGGATTGTCAAATTTTGAAGGTGGCTCAACTAATTGAAAAGCCTACTTTTAAATGGAATCTTGATCCCATCAGAACATTCATATCCCAAGAAGAAGCCAAGGCCTTCCTCAGTATTCTTCTCCCTCCCTTGCTCACAATTGATGAAGTAGTTTGGAAGATAGACGAGAAAGGAACATTCTCTGTCAAATCAGGTTATGCAGCAATCGTGGCCCTATCTTCCTACCCCACACACCTGAACCTAGATGTTGTTTAGAAAAATATTTGACATAATCCAATGCCAAATAAAATTAAATATTTTTTGTGAAAGGCGTGTAATGAGGCTCTCCCTATTCATGTAAATCTCAATATCCTCATCCCCTCGATTAGCCCGCACTGTCCTATATGTAATGAAGCCCCTAAATCCACTCTCCATTGCATTTTCTCTTGTCCCAAAATCCAACAAGTATAGATCAATCTTCACCCCCCTTATAGCTCTTGGAAGAAGAATCATAGAAAATTTTTTTTGATTGGTTAAAAGACTGGGTGACTTACAAGTGGCTTTCAAAACATGATGCAAAAAACACTTTATTAAAGATATCTCTGACCCGTTGGGTTATACGGTGCCATAAGAATAATATGATATTTAAAAACATTACTTTTAATTTACAAGAAATTGTCAATATGTTTTACACGATGGAAAAGGACATGGAAAATATTTTCAAGTTTTTAAATCCTCCCCCTCCAGCTAAGGAAGCGGTGGCTCTATGGCATCCCCCAAGCCCAAGTTGGCTGAAAATCAATGTGGATGCAGCTTGTCCTACAAGTAATAATTTGATTGCAATAGTAGCCCTGGCTCTTGATCATCTTGGAACAAAGAAAGGTGTGGTTTCTTTGCTTGAAGAGAGCAAGCCGGTTCTTGAAGCTCAAGTGCAAGCTATTTGGTGGGGTCTTAAGTTAGCAAAAGAGTTCAATTGCAAGAAGGTGATAGTAAAATTCGATTCTCTTTCGGTCCTTCACATTCTAAATGGAGATACAAACCTATGTTCGTGAACATCTAGATCTTTGGTAGTTGAATGCAAAAGTAGGATGTCTGAATTTCAATCTTGTAAGTTGGTTCATGTAAGGCGATCTGCAAATTGTGTTGTTCATGAGCTCACCCAGTCAAGACTCTGTGTTCCCTCCCCCCTTTCCAGGGTGGTATACTGTGGTCTTTGGAGGGTTCTTCTTCTCTTGTTGCTTTTAATTGAAGTTTCCATTAAAAAAAAAAAAAAAAGAAACGCTAAAATTTCCTCCCAACAAAGGCCCAGAAATATTCCATGCAGGGTCTTGCATTCCATGGAGTACTTCAAGGTCAACAATGAAACCGTTTTCTTAAAGGGAAAGAGGTTGTAATTATTGGCTTTAGATGATTTTATTTAGTTTTTTCATTAAAGAACCTGGAAAGTTTTAGATACCGGTGAAGGATTTATTCAGCATATTTAATATAAAGTTATCATCAAAATATTGATTGGTTTTGGAAATTTATCATCTTTGAAGTGTACTACTTCAATAAAGGGTCCGTCTCCTTTTCAGTACTTCAACTTTACTTCATATTGAATGTATTGCAGTCATGCTATAGTACCTTTCCTCCACTATAAAAAAAAAAAAAAAAAAAAAAAAAAAAAAAAAAAAAAAACAAAAAATTAAAGAAGGAAAA
>JAOXJP010263882.1:0-25117 GCA_025762735.1 Platanus orientalis
ATTTCAGTCTCCAATAAAGCCGTTGTCACCTCATCAACCTTGAGAGTGTTTTTTGCAACTAATAATGTGGTTACAAATGTATCAAAGGAAGTTGGAAGAGAAGCCAAAAGAAGAAGTGTCTTATCCTCATCTTCAATTTTCACCTCAACGCTTAACAGTTGAGTAATAATTTTATTAAAAACATTAAGATGATCCAAAATATTAGTTCCTTCCTCTATCCGCAATTGATATAATTGTTTTTTCATAAACAATTTATTTATGAGCGATTTTGATATATATAAATTTTCTATTTTTTTCTATAATCTTGGAGCAGAAGTTTCATTCAAAACATTGTATTTTACTGTTGGTGTGAGATATAAGTGGATGGTGTTCACTATCTTCACCTCAAATTCCTCATAATCACTGTCAGACATGGTTACCAGCTTCTTTTCTTTGCCGAATAATGCTTTGATTAGCTATTATTGCACTATAATATCTTTAACCATACTTTGTTACAGACTAAAGTTATTTTTCTCATCAAAGCGCTCCACTTGGAACTTGATCATCGATAATCATTTCCTTGTCATTGTACTGAAATTTGATAATTAAGAATTTATTCTTAATTTCAATCCTCATTGGCTGAAATTCGGTGCTCTGATACTACTTATTGTGTTTTGTAGTAAATATTCCAGTACGAATAACAAGAATAAATAAATAAATAATATCAAAGCATAGAAAAATATAAGACACAAAGATTTATATGGTTTGATAATGTGTTTACGTTCACGGGAGAAAAACAATCTTCTTTATTATGTGAAGTAAAATCTGTACAGGAAATGTGTAATCCCAAACCCAAAAACCTATACCAAAACCCTTGTACACCTTCTCTCTCTCACACCCTATCAAAACTCTGAGAAGAATGAAACAAAGAAAAAGAAAACCCATTTTACCGTACGATTGCTTCCTCTTTGATATTTTCTTACTATTAAATTAGGGTTTTTAGTCTCCAATCGTTACTTCATGTTAAAAGACTTTTTAAGTCCTCATCGTTAGATCCTTTTAATGTCTAACGGTTACTTTGAAATAAAAACCACCGACACTATTTATACGTGTAACTAAATTTCTTGTCGTATTAATAGCCTATGTATTAAAGTAGTTTTTTCGTAAGAAAATATTTGTTTCTCAACTTGGAATATTAATAAGTTTACTGCATGTTAGGGAAAACTCAGAGTCGGTAAGCCAATTGAATAATCATTACCTTGTCTAGTAGATTGTCGGTGGTTCTATGATTTGATTGCCTAAATTGTAACTCCATGATATCCCTTGGGTGGTGTTCATTCACCCTCCTTTTCGTAAAATTATTCCCCCTTACATACATATAATTACAATATTTTCCTTCTTATACGTGTTTTTATATTGCTACTCAAGAAACCATGGTTTTATCTTAAAATTTTGGCGGATGAAATTATGAAGTTTGCACTAGGACTGTGTCAAGATGTTCGGATTTGGGCCAAATCTGGTGGAATTCATATGAGGATTCCATTGATTAGACCGATTTCACACGTTTGGTTGGCCGAATTAGAAAGCTATTGATTTATGTGTAAATCCAATGGAATCCATCTCTTTGTATTTTTTTTTTGGTTTTCCTTTTCTATCTCAGAAGGTGACCAAATCTGGTGGAAACTCCTCCCTTTTATGTTGACCGTTGATCTCTTGTGGATTTCAAAAAATATATTTTTTATTTGTTGGCAATCAAATACCAAATAGGATTATTGTATTACATTTCTTGACAATCAAATACCAAATAGGATTATTGTATTGCATTTAATTCCTTTTTTAATCCTTTCTATTCCCCTATACTTCTTGGATTCTCATATTCTTTTTCTAATGCACTCAAATTTGGACATCCAGATAGAGCCTAGGGGTGGCAAATTGTGTTGGCGGTTCAGGTTTGCATCATGTCGAGGTAAGGGTATATGATTATATGGCTCAACACCAATACTACCCATTTAGTAATCGTGTCAAAGCAGGTCTATCCATTTTGACCCAAAATCCGCTTATAGTCAACCCGAACCTGCTTATTTCGTGTTAAGTTTGTGAGTTAGGGGTAATTCGGGTTGGCGGGTCAAATTTGTGTTGTGTCCAGTTAAGGGTATGCAACTATATGAGTCAATCCGAACCAAGCCTAATTATTAATTGTGTAAAAAAGAGTTGACCCGCTTTGACCCAAAACCCATTTACAACCCTAACCCACTTATTTCGTATTGGGTGTGTGTCGGATTCATGGGTCGTGTCAAACATTGCAACCCCTAGTTTTCACCACTCTTTTCAATCTATTCAAAACTTTATTTCTTACTAAATTTTATTTTAATGAATAGTTTGGAGATATTGACAAGATATATAAACATCAAGAACTCTAGCTTTAAATTCTTTTCTAGATGATTAAAAATGATGATCCACAAGGTAAACATAATAAAAAAATAATTCTCTTTGACTTCTTACAATCATCGTAGAATGATCTTTCGCAATAAATGAACAAGGTAAGGCCTGCAACCGGGTGGGCCCTTCCTTAAATATCATATTTATTCATGGAAGTCCTAAAAATTGAAAGAGTGTCGGGGTTTTATTGAGCTACCATGCTCTACAAATTACATTAACTTTTGTCAACACAAAAATTTAAAACTGCCACCCAAACTTAGTTGAAGTTATACGCCGCGTTTTGAGAGTGGTTTCACCTTAATGTATTTTGAAGTTATATGCCGTGTTTTGGGAATAGATTCACTTAATGTATTTTGACTCACTGACCCTCAAAGAGAAAAGAAAAGAAAAAAAAAAGTGAAGTGTTTATGTATCTGCCGCGTTTTGAGAATAATTTTGACTTACTACCAAAAAGGTAAAAAAAAATGTATTTTTACTTACTGTAAAAAATCTGGACTTGTTTCTATGTAGACATGGAACTAAATTTCTTGTCGTATTAATAACCTTTCGAGGTGTTACTTTCATTAATGTCATAAAAAAATGTACAAAAATGGTTTTTTGTAATAAAAATTTGTGTTTCTCAACTAGGAATATTATTAAGTATACTGTATATTAGGGATAGGAGTGTCAATGAGCTGAGCTAAGCTGAGCTGCAAAGCTAAGCTCATCTTGGTTAAGTAGTCAGAAAAAAAGGCCGAATAACCTAATGGCCCATTAGCCCAATTTCTTTTTTTTAACATTACTTTCTTTTACACACACAGATATATATATCTATAAATAATTTAAAAAATTAATCAAACCGAGCCTTTAACTCGACTCAGGCTTGTTCTAAAAATGAGCTCAAATTTAGGCTCAAATTCAACTCTGTTAACTTAAAATGAGGCTCACGCTCGACTCATGACTAGCTAAACTCCAAGCTGAGCCAAGCTAGCTCAGCTAGTTTCCACCCATAGTGTTGGCAGGCCAATTGAATCATCATTACTCCATCTAATAGATTGTCGGTGGTTCTATGATTTGATTGCCTGACTTGTAACTCACATTCTTACTGTCTGAACTTGTTGCAAATGATATCCCACCTTGTTAATAAGTCAAGAACATCCTTCTCTACCTAAATCACTTATTTAAAAAGGTAATATGTTCTTCTCCAAGATAGGATAGTCTCCTCTAACATAGTGAATCAGCACCTCACCCTCATTCAGTAGAAAGTTACCAAAAGGCCAAGTCATCGCCAACAAACATTTATGATCTTGATGACACTTGGACGCCAATTTTTCATGACCACCTGCTAGCATATCATACTGCCAATTGTAGTCTTAAAGAACCTCGTGACTAATGATGCAACAAGTCGGAGTTTGGGTTGGTAAAATGTCCAATGGTTAACTTGATTTACGGGGAAGAAGAAGAGGAATAAAGACGAGGTGAAGTCATTACTACAGCTTGAACTGTAAGTATGGCATCGTTTGCATGTACGCTAGAAAAGTGATAAGGAAAAAAAAAAAAAGCAATTTGATGGGTGATTTCCAACTTTTGGGGAACGTGTGACACTGTAAACAATGCCACACTTCACCACACTTGTAAGCAGACGACTTTGACTTGTTAGTGCTGGGAACCATCCACGTAATTTTTCCAATCCAAAACCTCTCAAAACTGTGGTCGGGAAAGAAAGTTGAGAAGAAAAACAAAGCAGGTTGTAATGAGCCTTAATTTTGAGTGGGTGATAATCGAGAGACCCGGTACAATGTCTTATAAATCATATTCATTTTCTTTTTATGAATATAAATCATATTCAATTAAAATCAATTCCTGAAACAATGATCCATACTCTCACAATCTCGTACTTTATGGTTATTCATTGTAAGATTACATGTAGATAACTCGGAAAACCAAAAGGTTGACTCTCTGTTTTGGTCGCAGGAAATCCGTTTTGCTTCCGAGCCTTTGTAGTCAAACCTCTCCCTATTTTTCTATAGATTCCCATCGTTTTCAGCGTTCGTGCAATCAATTGATTAATTTAGAGAGAATGCAATCTAAGATTGCAGTTGCAAACCTATTCAACAATTGCAACATTTTTTTGTCTTCTTACTGATTAATGAATTTTTTTTTTTTTTTCTCTTTGTCCTATTTAGATAGACTCATAATTGCCTTAATTAAGAGGACTTGAATTAACCTCAGAAAAAGATAAAGATGAAAAACAAGATAATTGGATAACTGTAATTTGAAAGTAATTACAGATAAATGTCTTACTTGATTTAATTGGAGCCGTTATTCTTTTCCTAAGTACACTCCTTTCAATAGTAAGCAATTTGAGTATACTCTAGAAGATTACAAACTATAAGCTACAAATTACTACTGGATACAACCACATGATCATACTATATATGCTAAATTATTCCTACTCCTAAGATAGGTAAAAAGACTTGATTGATTGTGAATGCCATTTTCTTCATATGCTCATGTGTAATTTATGTCGTCTCAATCAGTTATAGCAGTTTCTCCTTAGTTTCACATTGCTAATCCGTTATTCACCATTAACCACGTCTATGAAAAATTCCCCCGAGCTCTCAGCTCCATTGCCGGTAATGAAAACAAGGACCATCGTGCCTCTCTTCTCTTGGTCTTTGAATAACAAACCACATTCAAAGCTCATGTGTGCAGCTGTAATGGTCAACACACGCGTTACATGTTACTATGCTACTGGCTGCATTTGAAATTAGTGGGATTTACATGTCACCATTCTTTTAGTTATTTTCAAAATATGGTAAACATTTCCACATTTTATTTCTCAGTCTCTCGACTTTCCCTTCAGAGCTCATACCTTTTCCATGACCACCTTGTCCTTTTTACCTAACATTCCGTATATCTAATGTTTCTAATGGTAGGCATGGGGGTTGAAAACATGTAGGTTAAATCCATGTTATTAAGATCTCTATTCGGGTCATAGGTTGCACGATCCTAAATCATCAAACCAATCCGATTCCTTACTAAAATCATTAGATTTTAGGATCATTGTAGGATCTTATCCTGGATCATGGGATCGTGTAATCCTATGATCCTAAATCATCCAAACAAACCTAATCAATTCTATTATGATCCTAAAAGAAGAACATATTTTATAATTATAAAACACTAAAGCTTAATAAAAAACGCTTATTAGTAATTAGTAATTACTTAGGTTAAACTATTAAAAAAATAATAAGTGAATACGACTCTGCATTTCCAAATTTTTCACATCGTTCTACTTCTTCCGTTGTAGAGTTCAATAATTCAAGTCAAGCAAAGCCAGCCAACCCTTGTAACTTGTCCTATCCAACCAAGATTCAAGAGTAGAATTTGTTACAATAGATTTAGACAAGAGTTAAGACGATGCTGGTTTGATTGGAATGATCATCTTTTGACGATATCAAATCATGGGTGGAGTTTTAATTAAGTTAAGCAAAGAAAGCAATAATCTTGTTTTTTGTCGCAAGGTGAATCCATCCCATTTGATAGTGAAATACCTTCTGTTACAAGAACAATGGAAGAAGGAATGGGTTTTGTGAGTTTTTTTTTACCCTTGTGAATATGGATGAAAACATAGACCATCTAATATGATTTTGTTTAGTTAATTTAATATATTTTGTTATTGTGGTGTTAAAACTTTGAAAACATAGTAATTTAATACTTGGTAACTAATTATTAACTTCTAGATAATTTGTGTCGAAAAAAGTATAACATTTTCTTAGAAGAAATTAAAGTATAAAAGTTATACTATGTTAAATTTTATCTATTTTCCTTTAATGGTTTTAACGATTCTTTAACATATATCATTATTGTTGGTGGTTTTCCACTTTATTTTTATGAAAAGTAGAATCTCACGATCCTCAATTCAATCCACGAGGCACCCACCAATTCTACACAGGATCTCCATTTTAACAATGTTGGTTAAATCCCATAAGACCTCTGTGGTGTGCTTTCTGGGACCATTTATCAATTCCCAGAAAATTCAAAGAAAAGAAAATATAGGAAAAAAGAAAAAGATTGAATCCCATTTATTATAATTTGATTCATACAGTGTTGATTGGAGAACCCATTTCTCAAATCTTAGAAAGAAAATCAATAGACTAGAAAAAAAACATGAATTAAAGAATTTGCACTTTAACTCAAAAGGGTGCTAGTTCCACTAGGAACCAATTGAATTCATTGTAATTGTCTTTACATTATTTTGAAAATTATGTTTTTTTTTTTTAAAGCACAAGAAAGGATAAATAGAAAATACAAAAATAAGAAAAAACAAACAAATATTTTCATATTTACAACTGTGACTTCCTTGTTAGGCATTGGTACAATCACAAGTATCAAATAAGTTATCCAAACTACCCATAATTTAGCCATGAATTGGTCTAAGGTTGACAATGCAAAACAACAAAAAAGATGGTTTACTGAAGTATAAATCTCTTAGATTTCGTCTTCTTTCTTTGGCAAAATTCCTTTGGTTTGAAAATGAGTATGTACATACGACTAACATTAACATGATAGTAGTGTTTTACTAAGTATGTTCATGGTGAATCCAATGCTACGAATTTACATAATTTTCACATGTAGGTTTGGAGTCTAACTTTAGTAATTGAAATTATTTCATATCACTCACATCATATGACCAGGGGTGGAGCCAGGATTTTCATGTAGGGAGGGCAAGCCAAAGGATTATGTGCACCCCCTTAACGGGTGCCAACGATGTACCCAGAACCAAAGGTTGACATGTCACATCAAAAAGTGAAAAGCACCCCCTAAAAAATGTAAATCACTTTTTCAACATGACGTGTCACCTGCTGGTTGCAGGCACATTGTTGGCACCCATTAAAGGGTGCACCTAATCCGATCCTGGGGCAAGGATTCTCTGGGATTTTAAATCATCTCCAGTCTCAATGGATAGGTACCACTCCATTAACAATCAGTGTGTGACATGTGGCTTGAGAAACTGTGTTTGAGTCAATACACATGGGTCAAATGAGGGTACTATAGTAAATATGCAATTAATAAGTACTTCTGTCCGGGATTTGGTGTCCAGGACACCAGGTGACTTCACATGGAATAAAATGGCCAGTGGTTGGATGAAATTTTAAATTCCCACCCATTTTTTTTCCAAATGAAGTCACTTGGCACCCTAAACACCATCCTGGACAGAAAACTTGCTCCCTTTATTAATGCATCCTTTGTTAGACATTGGGTCACATCCTGAGCAGAGAATGGAGAGGTACCAGTTCAGTAAGACTGGAGTTGCGTGAACTCATATTCTGGTAAGGTGGGGCAACTGATCCCAATCATGGGGTACTCACACATTAAGAGGGGCAACGGATTCCAATCAAGGGGGCAACTGATTCCAATCAAGCATAGGATTTGTCTGGCCCACTAGTATTACAAGGGTACTTAAACATTGAGGGGGGCAACTGCCTCCCTTTGCTCCTATCTGGCTCCACCACTGCATATGACAGTCCTACATGAATTCAATGTGCCTGATATTACATTATCTTGTCTAGAGATTGTTTATCTCATCTCAAGAGATCAATGATTTACTTGTTAAAAATAAATCCAATCAAATGAAAAGGGATTGTTGGTTCAAATTCAAACACTTAGCCTAAGCCTTTCCAAGAATACAAAACACACACACACACACATCACAAGTATTATATATTGAAGTCTCACTCTTCAAATGATGATCTTTTTTTAATGAGCTTTCTATTATTATTGCTTTTGCTGCTGCTGTTATTATCTTGAAGTCAAATTAGCTGTGAATCTGGGGTTTGAAGTCATTGATTAATAAAACAAGTGTGTAAGCATTGAATGCCAACAATAGATTTTTTGAAAATAATCTTGATTGGCGAGGAGCCTACTCTCTTGAAGATAGCACCTTTAAAGGACGTGAATGGATAAAAAATGCTCACTTTAACAATGCTAACCACAGCTCTTTGTCAGGCGGTGGGCACATCAGCGCCAAAAAGTGAATATACGTCCCCCAAAAAAGTTAAAATCACTTTTCAACACTGATGTGTCTGACCCTGACAAAGAGCAGTGATGAGCGTTTGTTAAGGGAAGCGCTCATAAACCGATCCCTCATGAAGTAGGTGCATGAAACACTTTTGGGGGCCACTTTGTTGCCATGTGTAAGATACCCAAAGCCATGCGCATTGGGAGGGTCGTCCTAAAAAGATTAATAAAAAACAAAACCAAGATGTATAATTATATAATATCAGACTTTCACTATATGAAATGATGATGAAGCTACAACTTATATGAATTAAATATGATAAAAGTTAAAATTTAAAATTTAAAATCAAAGCCTTTGATGGTGATAATGAAGCTACTTAGAATTAGAAATGGTTTTGGAAGCATTTCTGACGGTGACATATTCTTCAGAATAAAGCACAAGTTGATGCAATGTAGTGTAACCATACTTGTTGGATTAGAGCAATGTCGAGAGAGAGATATGAACATAGGTTATGTAAATTTTGGAAATTCTAAAGAATCTAAACATACTTATTAAAATAACCTCAAAGATAATGTAAAGATTTAATGATGATTGAGTCATTCTTAGAAAGTGGCTGGCCAACCAAATGTGAACAATTTGAGACGTGTTTGCAATATTTTAGCAACATGAGATATTATTTATTGAAGTTTCTAATTTCTTGATTTTTTTAATAAGGAAAATTCCTAACTTATAAGGATGGAATATCGTGGAAGAAGATGATATACTTACCAGAAATAAGAAAAAACTCCAGAAATATAGAAGATGGTTGTATAGGGTAAATCACAACCCAACTACCGATTACCCAAGAAAACCCCACACACACATTTAAAAAAACAGAGAAGAAAATAACAGAAAAGAAGGAAGGGAAGGGGGAGAGAGAGAGCTTTTACACAGGAACTAGCGAAGAGCACGCGTGATTAAAGATTAAAATTTTAAAAAAGAAACATGCGTGATTGATGTTTCATTATGACTTTCTAAGTTCTGAACGTTTTAGAGGGAGAAAAAAAATGTATCTTGATATATTTTCTTAGGTTCAGAAGTTTATTTTTAATGATTCAATGAGTTCATAATTATATTGGTTACCACCCTAAACCACTGCCCATATATTGTCAAACGTGGATGGAATATAGGGTGGTAAAAGTAGGGCTGTAAAGGAAGCAAATTTGATACAGATATAGATGCATCCGTATTCCTATTCATTTAGTTAATTGAATGTTGAATGCAAATTCGAATATCTGGGGATATTTAAAAATAGAATCCAAATTTGTATTTTTTTTATTTAAATGAATTTCAGATGCAAATTCAAATATATCATACTACACTGTCTATCAGAAGATTAAGATAGTGGTGACATATATTTTAAAGGGTTGTTGAAGCTTCTTACACTCTTCTATGAGAATAACAACTGTAGGCTTCAAATGGATTTATAAGATTTTTTAACGGATTCACACAAATGGTTTTTTCTTCTCTATTAACATAAACTCTTCAATAACAATCCAACAAACCCATAGAGGTTGTTTAATCGACCAAAGAGAATCTAAACAAAATAATTTGTCATTCCTATTGATTAACTTAGGTAGGTTTCTTTAGAAGACCTTATTGTTGTCATAGAAATGTCGAAATAGGTGGTGAAGCTTGCAAGAAGAACGGCTTTTTCTTGACCATTTCATCTCCAAGTTGTGTAGTAGAGACCTCTGGGCAGTCTTTCTCTACCTTGGTCTTCTTTTTTCTAACTAACCAGTCCCAAAATTAAGGATTTTGATTCCTTCGAAATATCTACACAATAGTGTTTATTTACTTAAATGTCATTTCCTCGTAAGAGATAAATAACATATATAAAAGTATATGAGAATCATCTCTTGCACAACGAGATCACTTGCATCCTTACTCATATTCAAGTTTAGCTCAACCCAATCCACTCCTTTACTAACTCTTGGTCCTTTTTAGTACTTTGAATTCATATGCAAAGGAAAAAGTCGTAGTGTGAAGCATAGCTTTAGAACGTGTTGGCTTCATCAATCCCTGTCTAGTTTTTAAAATAAAAGAAGATGTTGCGTTCTCTTCTTCTACTTCTTTTTAAATATTATCTATTAATTGTGATAACCAGCTCTTCAATTTATTGTAATCCAAAAATTATATGTTAAAGTTGGTATCTCGAGAACTTTTCCAAGAAGAAAGAAAAAAATTGTGAAAATATAGCTTTTTTTAATTAATTACTTCTAGAGAAGTTCAACCAAAGAAGGCCTTGATATTCATGCTATCGATGGACCTTACTGAAGTTTCTGGAATCCACAAACCCTCCATCCGTTTCTGATGAGACGTTTGCACTTAAGAACATGCATTCTGAGTCACTTTCCATTGAGAAATGTCATCGACATGCACTTTGGATATGATCAACTTGGGTTCTTATAAGCGATGAGGATTTTGTATGCCAATGCCAACCTCAGCTGAGGGTCAAATAGGCGGAAACATCAGCGCCGAAAGTGATTTACACTTTTTAGAGGCGTGTGTAAATCACTTCTGAAACTGATGTGGTCACCCCTTTACCTCAGCAGAGGTTAGAGGAGGATAGGGTCGGCGTATAAAATCCAAGCCATCCTACAAGCATTCCCAAGCTAGGGTATCAACAAGCTGAGCTGATATTCCTAGCTTTGTCTAATTCAGTTGAGGCTTGTCACTGTCACGAGAGAAAGTTCAGGCTCATGACAAGCCTAAGGTGCCGGGCTACAGCTCAGCTCAGCTTAAAACAAAGAGCCAACAGCCTAGTAGTCCATTATCCCAATTTATCTTGTTTAAACATTGGTATTGTCACAATATATTATAAAATTACTATATATATATTAGATTTTATCAAGCTGGGGTTTTGTAAAGCTTGGCTCTATTAAGCTCACATAGGAATTGAGCTTAAATCAAGACTCAAGCTCAACTCTTAACAAGCCGAGCTCTGGGCCAAGCTGAGTTAGCTCGGCTCATTGACAGCCCTACCTACAATACCAAATGACTTGGGGGAAGTACTAAAATAGACCCAAGACCTACAGCCAAGGATACATATCCATTCTTCTATAAGCACAATTTTTTTTACATATAAATATCATAAGCCCATTCTTCTAAAATTTGAGGGGGGAGCATATTTCCTATCCAAGATTTGGTGTTCAGGACACAAGGTGACTTCATTTGGGATAAAATGGGTGGAAATTTGAAATTTCATCTAAACCATACGCATTTTATTCCATGTGAAGTCACCTGATGCCCGGGACACCAAATCTTGGACAGAAGATCTACTTAACAGGTGACTTCACATGGAATAAAATGGGTAAGGGTTAGATGAAATTCAAATTTGACAGCTTAGAACCTCTGGAAAAGGTAAACACAACAAATTTAACCAAATTAATTTGAGTGAGAGTTCTAAATTTTTGTAAAAATTATGTGCCAATCCTCTCTTTTATTTTGAAATTTTCTTTTTTGTTCAAATCCAATGACGAATAAAGTCTCCAATGATGTTATCCTCTCAACTCCAAGAAAAAAAATTGGTGATAATGGTTTTTTGCATAGGGTTACTGTTTGTATAGTGAGACTCTTGATCAAATTCATTCTTTGATACAAATAGATGACAAAATGAAACAGGTCACAGGTATCCAACACCAAGGGATAGCACAGTTGGCCAGGATCATTCCTTAAGAAGTGGAGGTTTCAAAACCTACTTCCTTGGGGCCACTTGCCTGGGTATAAAAAACTCAATTAACTCGGTGCGTGGAAGAGACATGGAGTCCACGTGCCCCAAGGACTGCCCCAAGGACTTAGTCAAGTGCTCCAAGAGGCCTGAATACCTGGGTATCAAAAAAATTAAAAATGAAACAGGTGTCAACAAAGCAAAGATGATGGATGTCTTTCCCCTTAATGGACTAGCACTATATGAAGAGCAAAGCGGATTTCCTGGAGTGCTAAAGCTTGCAATGAACCTGAAGCACATTGTACTGGGTGACGCATGTCTGGAAAAAGCAAAAAACACTTTTTTGTGCCCAGTGAAAAAATAAATATGGGTGTTTCTCGCTTTTTATGGACATGTGTTGCCCAGTGCATCATGCTTCAGAATCACTGCAAGCTTTAGCGCTCCAGGAAATCAGCTTTGCATGAATAGTGATACTGGGCAAAGAAAAAGCTACGAAAATCAAGGTCATCCACGTCTCACTTTAATACCAACTCTTAAAATTAAGAGACCTCAAGGAATTGAATCTAGAGCTTTAGCCAAGAAACCCTTTTTGCTTATTTCAATTTTTATTTGTTCTATGCAAATTAAGAGACTTCAGGGAATAGAATCTAAAGCTTTGGTCAGGAAACCATTTCTCCTATTTCAATTTTTATTGGTTAATTTATATTGTTTATCATATCCTTTTTTTTTCTTTTTTCTTTTTGTAATCAAAGTCGTCCCATTCATGTGCATCTGGTGGAGGTGTTTACTACGAATGTGGGGAACACCTTGGCTACATTATTGCTGTCAGGATAAACACGTAAATGCTTAAAATAGATGAATTATTAGGCTCAAGGACTTATTTTTTCTTTTGCGAGGGGCCCATGTCATGTTGTCTCAATAGCTTACAAAACTTGTTTATTTTTTGTTGAAGTGAAATTGATGGTTACATGTTCCGGGTTCTCTACCATGTGCAATGAATATACTCTTCATATCAATCTACATTTTCTAATCTTGAAATTTTTATTGGCTAGAAGTTGAATTATTTTCTATAATCTTAACAACCCAAATAATTTTGTAATATTTTGGATGGTTAAAATCATTTTTTATCAAGCTTCTTTTAGCTTAACCGGGGAAGAAAAAAAAAACGAAGCTTCCTTTATTTTATTCTTTTTGGTAGATGGATTAAGTCATACTTCTCCGGTTTGTACTTTACTATTCGCGGACAATTATCTTCATAGATTTAACAGATAAATAGCTGATATTTGGCCAGTTAGTCAATTATATTATTGGTTCACACTTTGACGACATAATTAGCAGAATTGATATGCTTTTTCTATTATTATTATTATTTTAAGAATTTGGGTTGTTAAGGATGCATTTTATCAAGCTAATTTTCGGTCTGACTAATTGTAGAGTTCTGGCTTAAAAGATAACATTTACCTGAAATTGAACCAGTTTCATCTACTACCAAGAGGCTAGTTCAGGATTGTACAAAACCACTACTATAAAGAAGTCATGCCATTCACTACAAATCCTCTCTATTTAGCAAAAAATAAAAAATAAAATAAAACAATAAATCCTTTCCTCCATTGATTCTAGATCCACTATCTTTTGCTTCTCATCAGCCTATTTTACCACATCAACCTTTCTTTCTTCTTTTTTTTTTTTTTTTTTTGGGGTCTGGGGGTGTTGGTTTTACAGTAATGGGAAACTCAACAATGATGAAATAATTAAAAATTAATTTCCAAATTAGTTGTGGATGAGGATCAACCGCAGACCACAATCATTCGGTAGTGGATGACACTGTCAGTCGTGGGCACAATCCAGTCGTGAGCTATGTTAAGTCGCAGCTAGGTCCAGACAGTCGCAGGTCACCATTAAGTCGCGGTCTTGAAACAATCACAAGCCTTTAATCACAACATGCGATCTCAGTCACGGTTCAATCTACAGATTACAAATTTCTAATTTTATTGTCTTCTACAATTTGGCGTTTAAGTTAACCGATTCATCTAAGCATAGAATGTGCCATTATCACGTTTCTTTAAGATGGTCGAGGCCTCCCAATAATATGCAAGGGATAGTGGTCAAGGTAACTTTGGAATACAATCTAGCTCGGTTATAACCCTTGTCTCTCTACGGAAATGTACTCTCCGACAAAGACAAATGAAACCTTGTTGTTGTTCTTAAAGCCCAAATTTTCAAAGTTGAATTTTGTATAAAATCCAACAGCATAATGGTGTTGTAAAACGGTTTTCTTAAATCAAATCACTCAAGAGATCAATGAGAGTTCCCACAAGGAAAATACCAGATCTCAAGAGGATGTTACTCTGTTGAAACTTAACCGATCTCCCTTTACAAAGAGTGTGAATCCAACAAGAGTCATAAATTGATCAAGAACTTCTAACTATACACTTCTCAAAAGAAGACAACTAAGTTCAAGATCCGCATGCACAAGGAGAAGAGATAAAGAGAGATTAAGAAGATGAAGATCACGAGCAGTATCGTGATTCCTTCTAATTCTTCTTCAGAAAAAAATCTCTAGAATACACAACAACCTCTTTCTTCTTTCCCTTTTTTTCTGATAAAAAACCCTAATGCAGCCACCAAAATCACTATGAGCACCCAAATTTTGACTCAGGTCATCTAATGGAATGAAAGAACATTAAGGCAGCACTTAGGCATTAAGACCTTGGGCAACCCTGGTTTAGGGAGAGCAAAACTAAACTCTAGGAGGTTAGGCATCCCTTGTGAAGTCTTCCCCAAATATTTCGGTCGCAAAAAACATCATCCATATCGTATCATGTGCAGTACAATCACAACCCAAATACACCATTTTTTATCAAATCCTAATTCTCCAAAAAAAAAAACACCAATGGGACTATGAAGATCCACATTTAAGAGTACCAAATACTTTGCCTTCAAAATTCTCTAACTTCCATAAGTCTTCCCTCAGCGAAGCAACACAGGTAAAAAAATTACCATTTTACTGTCAAAATTTACCCTTGGACCCTCAAAGAACCTTTGAAAATTCTCCGATCACCTAATCCATGTCAGGTTAAATCCTGCACACCCCAATTTCAACCACCTTCAAGGAACTTATTACAAAACAGGTTTTCCCCGAATTTGGCAACAACCAATTTTTTAAATTTTCGAGAACCTTTGATCAAAAAATGATCCTCAAAAATCTCTCAAAGATTTATCCGATGACCAAATTTAGAAAGGTCAGTGGTCGTTTCTTAATTTTTGTCTTACCTTCAATCTGTTATCTCTTAGAAAAAAGGGATTTAAGGTCTCAACCCCCTTTGAAATCTCAAATCTTTCCTAAGGGATAAAAAGTCAATTGTAGCTACATTTCACCTTTATGGGTCCAGAATGTTTCCCAGACGTCCAAACCTTGATTTGTCGATTCCCATCTCTCTAGATCAACGAGACCTTCGAAAAACCCTCTAATGGATAGGAACATTTGAAAGGCCAATCTACTCATATTCCCTCAATTACTTCAAAATGAGTAGCACATTTGGGTCAAGTGTCAGATATTCGACTAAACCCCTAGAATTCACTAGATATCCAAAATTTAGTCTGTCAATGGCTATTTCTCGACAACTTTAACGCCTTTAAAAGATCGTCACCCCAAACAGGTCCATTTAAATGTTCTAAAAGCGCAGTCACCACATTTTGCTCAAATTAGGTTAAAGCAACTTGTGTCTGTATTTGGTATACGATAAGCCCCCAAGAACTCCCTTGGACTCAGAATTCTACAAGATCAGACCCATTTTCTCAATTTTCCCCAATTCTCAAAAGACTGTTTCCCAAACTAGAGCAACGGAAGACATATACTAGCTCAATATTACCATTCTTCAACAAGCTACTATCACACTATCTCATTAAGTGACCCCCTTCGAAAAGTTCTCAAAGATTGCCTGGGAATCCAATGGTTAGGTCGTTAGTTACTATGGATTCTAGACTCTTAGAGCTTCAATACTTTGTGACCCCGATTTTTTCCACAGAGACTTCCAGCAATTCTAGGGGTGTTTCCAGTCAAAATTTTGTTGCTTGTCCTAAAGAGAATCTCAAGCACGATTTCTTGCCCAAATGTCATAATTCATAGTGGTTTGAACCTATGGCTCACAAAACCTGAGGATCATCTTTTGTATAAAGACCTCAAAAGTTAATTTTACCATGTTACCTTCCAATAATTATTTGAGAATTTTTTAGGTCAATAAAACCTTGTTTCCACCAACCTACCCTCATTATAATTTGGTTTTGACTAATCCATTGTGACCGGAACATCTGAAACTTCGAAAATATACTTTGAGCATGAAAACCCAAAAAGTGAGGTAGTCAAGTAAGATTAAGGATCTCATTTTCTTTGGATTTTAGCTCATTTATGCTCATTAATGCATTTTCATTTAAGACCTTAAACCCTCACCCTTGGATATGAATCTCCCTTGTGCATCCCATGTACCCCCTCTAAGATCAATATCAAATTCCTATGGACCTCTCATACAACCCTAGATTTTGCACAAACACTTGTAACCCTTGATTTCCATCAACCAATCATAAGAGATGGTTTGCTTCTCAAGCTACATGCTCAACCCTTGATTCCATACACCCTTGTACACCCTCGCTAGGATTAAAATCTAAAATTCAAATATCTATGTTATCCCCATGCAACCCTAGTTCTAGCATAAGCAACCCTAAGCCTTAATTCTCTTCAACCAATCAAATTAGTTTGTCAAGTGGATAAACTTCATCTCTCACCATTGATCCCTTAAACCCTAAACTTCATCCTAGCCCTCTATTTATTGCAAACCCTAAATCAAATCCCCACCTTAGGTCTAGCACTTATCCACTTGAGACCTAATCTCAACCCCTAATTAATTCCAACCAATGGGAGGGGAGCATTGCTCACCACACCATGCAATACTAGCGATCCACCTCCCAACTTCTAAGATTAGATCCTAGCCCTTAGAAAAACCCTCCAAGGCCTATAAATACCCCAATTTTTATGTTAGGCAGGGAGGAGAAATGAGAAAAAAATAAAAGAAAAGAAAACGAAAGGAAAGGAGAGAGAGAAAGTGTGGGAAAAACTCAAACCCTAAGCAAGGTAAGCCTAAACCGTAGTTATGTTAATATTTATTTAGACATTATTATGCCTTGACTATGTTGTCTTTATGGTTAACCTCTTAATGAAGGTTACACATTAGAGACAAAAATTGTCTCTACTATACTTCTTTTTTACCATAGTCCACTCATTTTTTTCCACAAATCCAAATTTGTTAAAACTTTAATGGTAGGCTCTTGGGAGGGTAGCCTACCTCTGATAAAAATTTGGTGAATTTTAGAGCACGTTTGGGACTCGGAATAGTCCCCTCATACATGCCCTAAAAACTGGTTTTTCTAAGTCTCAAGTTTTCAAACATGTTTGTTTATTTTCTTTTGATTTTTGAAGACATTTATTTAAGTTGATTTTTTTATATGTGATTCTCCATATGTTGTTCTACATCTATTAAAAATTTGGGAATTTTTCAACCCCCTTAAGGGACCCAAACTATGAAAAAAATAAGTTGTTGGATTTTCTTCTGGTAGCTAATGCCTAAATTTTAAATCCAATTAAAATTTGGGTGTAAGTTAAATTTAGGCGTTGGGATCTAGGACCCACCCCCAATGACCCTTGATTTCTTCTTAACCTATAAACAAACCAAAAATACAGTCTGGGACCCTTCCCCATGCCAAATATCTCTGTGGGATATGTTTCCACCCAATGTCTGAATTTTGATGAAAATTAAAATTTAGGCACTAATAGAAATTTCAGGCACTAGGCCTGTAATAAAAAACTTTTAAAAAATTATTATTTAAATGCTCTGTAGATATATTCTTTGAAATAAAAATAGAATTCATGAATTGTAGAGAGTTCATTTACCTCCTTACAAGCCCCCACACCACTAGAACCCACGGAAGGGACCCAAAACCCTAGTCCAATTGTTGTTTTTTCCAGTAATTGATGCCTGAATTTCAACTTGAATTAAAATTTAGGCGTATTGAAATTCAAGCATCAGGGTTAAATTCAGGTGTCAAGCCTAAGATAAAAAGGGAAGATTCGTCCCTTTTTATTCTAATCTATGTTCTTATGAAGGTTCAGATTTTGAGGTCTAAACAACATAACTTAAGAGGAGGTTTACACACCTCTACAAAAATCCCAACACAATGGGACCCTCAAAAGAGTGGTCTAAAACCTAAGACCAGTTGCTGGTTTTTCCAGCAACTAATGCCTGAATTTCAACCTAAATTAAATTCAGATGTATTGAAATCTAGGCATCTAGGCTAAATTCAAGCATTAGGCCTGAGACTAAAAAAATGAAATTAGTTTTGTGTATTATCCTCACAAAGGTCTAGACCCTAGGGACATAACACCTCAACCTTAGAGAGGTCACCTGGCGCCTATGAAACCCTAGGATAGTGAGACACCTAGTAGAAAGCCAAAATCACCAAAGGGAAAGTTTCTAGATTTTCCTAAAAGCCAACACCTGAATTTTAGCCTGAATTTGACTTATAGAAAATACAAAAACCCATCTTTTCTATTCTTTTTCGACATGGACCTCTATGATAGTCTAAGACATTTATGTTCACGAGAAGCCACCCTAAAAGGGTGGGTATTTGGGGTGCCTAACACCCTCCCCAAATGAAACAAAGCAACTTACCCATTTTCTTTAGAAAACATACCAGTCTTTAGGAGTTAACACCTAGACCTTCGAGTCTAGACTACCCCTCCTTACTAAGGAAGGGGAAGTGATGTCCAACTCCAACAGTAAACCCGAGTGGGTGGTGACTCCAAAGCAAGCCTAACCCAAGGGTTAGCCTCAAACATGGCTTGAACATCGAGGCTCGTGCCTAAACTCAATGTCTATAATCACACATCCAAACATATCTTTAAGAAACCTTCTTTTCCTTTTGATTTATAAGGTATTTATAGAGAGAGAGATTTGGGGTTATGAGGCAACCCTCGTTGATGTGGAGAGAGAGGGGAATGCAGTAACCCTAACCCACCCCCACACCTCTCCTCTAAAGGAGGAAAGTGGGAATTGGTTTGTTTGCCACTTCCCTCCTTAAAGGGATTTAATTTCCTTTTAAAAAATATTTCAACAATCCCCTGCTTATTTTGTTTAATTTCTAAAAACATGTATTACGGGTTTTTAAGAGACGTCGTTGCACATAAGTAAAGGTGGTGTCAACCTTAAACCTTTACACAATGTAAACAAGATGTTGTCTTTTAAGACACAATGAATAAAGCATTGAACTGTTCTTTATTGACAAACAATTTTTCACACACACAGTTCTCACAACAAGATTTTACTCATTTATATAGATTAGTAGTTTAAGGTCATTACTATATCCCAGTTTACTGAGCGCTCTAGAGACAACCTAAAACTCATAGAAAATGACCAATTTTCACACTCAGACAAGTGAGCTTCTATCAAGAATGTATATGTGTCATAACGCAATTTAGGTAAAGGGAACACAATTTCTCAACCTTCATCATTTGCGAGAAAAGCATTCTCAAGCTAACAACACATTATTTTACAGGAACCACATTTGGTAAAAGCATCACACATCATCTACAAGTAATCCATTTATAGGCTTACCATAGGAAGGGACAAATTTTATTAAATAAAAAATTGTGCTTACAACTAGTTATGTCACACCCCCGAACCCGAACTCAAATCAATTCCGTATGCACCCCGGATTCAAAGCTGTGGCATTTATGGACCACTCGATCCATATTCCTTTCATAACATGTGCAATCATATACTCCTATCATATAGGGCCGTACATTCATATCATTGTATCCTAGTTTTATAATTCATCACATTCAATAATATGTGGAAGAGTGAAACATTACATTAGCTCATGCCTCACCAAAGACATAAGTCCATCATCAATAATCCATAGTTTTTTATTCATAACATTTACCTTTAGCAAAATCATAACTCACTAATAATATGTAATTGTGAACAAACCATTCAAAATATAAAGTTCAATGGGAATATCAATCTATCAACCCTATAGTAAAGTGATTGTGAGCTTAACATAACAGTGCCCACAATCACATGATATCTAATGAGACTGCCAATATAGTTTCAACATGTTACATTTGATCCAATGTAAGGACATTATTACATTCATCCAAATATAGGTAATAAAGTCTCAAAATGAATAGTCCCCATTCATATTAATCCATTAAGATCAGAATCTCTATGTCCCAACATCAACTCGATCAATCAATCATCTTGTCTATACTTGTGCCAATTAGGGTGAGCTTGACAGGCTCAACAAGTACAAATGTAAACTAAATCCAAATGATAAACACAAGGTTTGCACATAGGCTTCTCTTACATAACATAAACATGGGTGAATATATGAGCTCAATAATAGAAAATAATAATATATGAGTTCATGGGTAGATTTGAATAAGTAATATGAACATAATCAATACCATGGACAATAAAGGAGTACATGTCATAATGTAATGATAAGTGTAGCACCAATCATTTTTGGAGTTAATCAATATCACTTTTTCATAATCATAGACTTTATCAAATATCTTAATCGATAGTTCATATCACTTGTTAATAGATTTCAAAGATTTGGTCATTATTCTCTATTGAAGTGACCCAATGGGAGTTCCCAGAACAGTGTTCAATAAGGTTCAATAAGTTCAATATGAAGATAAGACATAAGTTGAGTCAATCAATAATTTTTATTGTAATGACCCAATGGTAAGTCTTAGAATAATATTCAAAGGTTTAATGGTTCAAAGTTCAATAAATTTCTTCCTTGTTTTGACCCAGGGTTAGGTTTCTCCCTTGTTTAGACCCAAGGTTAAGTCACACCCTTGTTTAGACCCAAGGTTAAGTCCCTCCCTTGTTTAGACCCAATGTTAGGTTATCAAAATAAATAATTCTGCTCTATTTCGACTTATAGCTAGGTCCCTCACTTGTTTAGACCCAAGGCTAAGTCCCTCATTTTAGTCTGAGGTTAAGGTCATCAAATTCTATTCAAAGGCTTAATTGTTCAATAAAGCCTAAAAAGGGTTCAGTAGTTTAATGGTTTAATAAATCCCAAAGAGGGTTCGATAGTTCAATGGTTTAATAAAGCCCAAAGAGGTTTCACTAGTTTAATTAAGATACAAAATTATGTTCTATTTTGACCTAGAGATAGGTTAAGCCCCTCCATTGTTTAAACCCAAGGTTAAGCCTGTCCCTTGTTTAGACCCAAGGTTGTCTCTCCCTTATTTTAGACCTGAGGTTAAGTCATCGAATTCTATTTAGAGGTTCAATAACATTCCAAAGGTCAATAAACAATTGAGATAATTCAATAGATATCAATGGTCAATAAGGAATCTCATGACATATAAAAAAAAGGTTTCATGGTTCAATAAGTTCCGATTATAATGCTTTCACATTTTATATTCGATTGTTCATATTTCATTTATATAGATCACATATGATCATTAATTCAAGTAAATTTTGATAATTCATAGTTCTTATGATCTTTCATATCATTGGATCTTTACTTTGTCTAAAGGAATTGATATTACCAATCATTGGTTCATATTTCATAGTTTAAATGGGGTATTGAAGATTCAATCATACTTAATTTCAATCAAAAACATTTTCCTCGTGTTCAATTTCATGTTAGCTCAAATGGATTCACATTTCTTATGGAAATTTAATAGAATTTACTTAGATCAATCATATTAAGTTTCATAATTGAAAATTTCATAAGGATTCTTGTCAATTTGATCTTAGATCCATGTCAATTACATGTCTAGCATATGAACTTCAAATGAAACATCATGGATTTATTAATAAGAAGTAACATGAGATCAAAACATATTTAGGTTCAATTTTCATGGAAATTCACATGAAATTTCAATAGATAGCATGGATTCACCAAATGAAACTTGACATAGGTGATGAGAATAAAATTCAATTCATGTGAGAATCACTTATAATCATAGGATTCTTTAATCTAGAGTATAGCTCTCATGGATTCCAATCATAACAGTCTAACAATGTGATTAATTCACCATTAAATCAAGATCTATAGGAAACAAAAGAAGAGATAACATTAGTTTGCAAGAGTACTTATAATCTTCTTCTTTCTCATTTAAAACTTGGATCAATTCCTTATTCAATGGTCACCCCCTTCAATTAATGGTATGAACTCAATGAGAAACAACAAAGGAATAAGAACCTAATGTCTAATTTCTCAAACTTAGCCTAAATAAGTCTAAATCTAGGTGGTTTGGAGCTTACCTTGCTTGAGTGAGCTCATTTTCCCCAATTTTCTCTCCATTTTATTCTCTCTAGTGCCTTAGGTGTATTCTAACCTAATTTGGGCTAAGGTGAGGTAATATACTCATCATGATATGAGATTGTCCCTTCTAAAAAGATTCTATACGAAAATTGGGAGAAATTCCCATTTTATTTTTCTAAAACTAGGCTTGGCAAGCACTCCCCTTGATCCGTGAGCACTCGGGGTACCCCTCGCGAGCACTCACTATTGGTAGGCATGACCACTTGTGTAGTTATGCAAGCGTTCATCCTGAGAGCATCAAAAATCAAGGTTCTAGATTTTTGTCCTATCGCTCGCCTCACCTGACAAGCAATTAGGATCTATGCATGCCCATAGGTCTTTAGAGTCCTTTGTGGTTCTTGGGATCTGTATATGCCCATGGGTACATACCCATGATGGACTAAGGTCTCTAAGGTCTTTGGGTCAAGTCCACTTAACATCTAAATAGTTAAACCTTGTTAACATTACACAAGACAAGTGTAGGGTGTCACAAGTTATATCTGGCTTGTTTTCCCATTTAACTTGATTAGCATTCAATGTTGTCAGGTTGGTTTCTCATTGAACCTTAGACAGTCAGGTTAGGTTTCTACCAATTACACCTTTTACAGGCTTATCAGTCTCATTTCCCTTGATGTACTGGAGCTTAACTCCTTATTAAGGCCTTTTGATAACAAGTCTATCAAATTCTCTTCAGACTTCACATATTATACAGCCACTGTGCCATCAATGGTAAGGCCCCTCACATGATTATGCTTCAGGCATACAGTCTTGGTTTTTTCATTGTAATTCTTACTTTCTGCTTTAAATATAGTAGCTTGATTATCATAGTAAATGGTTATTGTTAGCACAGGCTTATCCTGTATTGGTATATTTTCTAATACATTCTTCAACCATTCTACTTCCTCCCATGTCGATGACAGGGCTACAAACTCTGACTCCATGAAGGAATGGCTTAAGCATGTTTCTCTTTTGAATTTCTAGAGGAATCCATTTTCTACTAGAGTGAAATCTAAGCAATCATTGATTTGAATTCATCCAAATCCGAATTCCATTTAGCATCAATGTGTCCCTCAACTACAACGGGATACTAGCCATAACATAGGCCATAGTTCATGGTTACTTTCAGATACTTCAAAACCAAGCTCAGTGTACTCTAGTACATACTACTTGGATTACTCGTATATCTACTCAACATCCCTACTGCAAAGGTAATATTTGTTTTGGTGCAATACATGACATACATTAAACAACCGATAAGTTGTAAGTACTTTTATTGTGATACATGGTCTCCTTTGTTCTTCATCAACCTTAGGTTGGGATTCACATATGTAGGTGTCAAATCACATTCAAACATATCGAATCTAATGATAATATTCTCAATATAGTTGGACTATTAAATTATAATCCCATCATCATCTTGGATGATCTTGATTCCTAGGAAAATTTCTACAACCCCTAGGTTCTTCATGTCAAAAACTGATGAAAGAAACCTCTTTATATCATTGACACATTATAAATTAGTTCAAAAAATGAGCAAGTCATCAACATATAAACTAAGTATCACGTATGATTCTTCATTGATCTTTGAATAGGTATACATGTCTCCATCATTGGATTTAAATCCATTACTAATGAGAGTTTATCAGAATTTGTCAAGTCATTAATTGGGTGTTTGCTTCAATCCGTATAGGGATCTTATCAACATACATGCTTTCTTCTCTTGTCCAAACATGACATATCTTTTTAGCTAATCCATGTAAATCTTTTCTTCCAATTGGCCATTCAAGAAGGCTATATTTACATCCATCTAATGTATAATTAAATTATTGATCGCAACCACAACCATCATAACCTGATCGTTGAGATCCCTGCTATTAGGACATAGGTATCGAAGTAATCAAAATATTTCTTCTCCTTAAACCCTTTAGCCACCAGTCGAGTCTTATATTTCTCAATTATTTCGTTAAGTTTTTATTTATTTTGAGTATCCGCTTGTACCCAATTAGTTTACATCTTTAAGAAAGATCCACCAATATTCAAGTGTTGTTGGACATTGTAGAGTATGATTTATCATCTATCAGCTCTTTCTAGAACATTACATCCTGCGATTTCATGGTTTCATTGGACATTGGTCCTGACTTTGTTGTTTGTATATCAGAAGGAGATCCACTCCTTCTGCCATGCAAACAACGAAGTTAGGACCAAAGTCCTTATGCTTCCTTTTTCTTTGGTTCTTTCAAGGTGTGGGTTGTACATTCTCAATGGATTTATTTCCTTGAGATAGGTTCATTCACCCCCACTATTTCTAAGTTCTTTAATGAAAAATTGTCCTCAAAGAATTCAGTATTGATGGATACTACAACAGTGTGCAAAGTAAGAGTTTCTAGATTTAAAATCTATATGCTTTGCTTATCTTTAATAACTAATGAATTCACAATCAGTTCTTATTCGATCTACCTTAAAGGTGTGCTCGTGAGGTAACTTCACTTATGCAAGACAACCCCAAGTTCTTAAGTAGCTTATGTTAGGCTTCCTTCATTTTCATATTTTATATGGAGTAACATTTAGTTTCTTCTGAGGAACTCGGTTCAGTATATGATAAACAT
>JAOXJP010263882.1:25127-35344 GCA_025762735.1 Platanus orientalis
TGTGTATAAGAGACAGGCAAAGTTTCACCTCATATCTTTGGGTATAACCATTTCAGTCAAAGTATGATTCTTTCTTTTAGCATTACATTAATATTTTCAGTCAAAGTGTAATTATTTCTTTTAACAACTCCATTTTGTTGTGGTATGTATGGTGTTGAGGTCTCCCTGTTGATTCCACAATCTTCACAAAACTTGATGAATTAAAAGTCTATGTACTCTACTCCTCTATCTGACCTTAGAACCTTAATCTTCAAATCAAGAATATTCGTAACTTCAACTTTGTAGGTCTTGAATATTTCAAACGTTCCATCCTTAGTCCTTAGAAGACACACATACGTGTATTTGGATGCATCGTCAATGAAGGTAATGAAGTATCTCTTTCCTCATTTGCATAGTGTGTCAATCATTTCACAAATGTTAGTGTGGACAAGATCTCGTACATTTGATGATCTTTGTACATTCATGAATGAATTGCATGTGACTTTACATTTACTTCATGTGATGCACTTGTCACTAATTTCATTATCTAGCTTGGTAATTGATCACATATTTACCATGTGTTTGATTTTGTTATAATGAACATGTCCTAATATACCATGCCAAAGATCACAAGACTCAATCAAATCAGCAAAAGTAGAAAGCATTTCATTAATAACATTAAGCTTAAATAATCTAGAGGTAGCAAATGTTATGCCTACAAACACACCATACTTAGAAATTACAACTCTATTAGACTCAAACACCATCTTGACTCCATGCTTGCTCAGAAGTTATCTGAAAACCAAGTTCTTTTGATGTCAGGGACATGCAAGACTTCTTTTAGGGTAATAGTCTTCTCAAAAGTAAACCGCAGCTCCACTGTGTCCTTTCTAATTACCTTAGAGGATGAGGAATTCTCATGAACATATTCATTCCTTCCGCCGCTAGTTCGTAGGAGGTAAACAAAACTTTGTTTCCGCAAATGTGCCATATGACACCAATGTCAACCCACCAATCGACTTCCTCACTCACTACATTGGCTTCAGTTATTGTAGATCTCATATCATCATCATGGATCCTTCTCTTATTCTTATGCTTCTTGTTGTTGTAGTTCTCATCATCACCATACTTCTTATGGTGACAAACTCTAGCCAAATGACTTAGCTTTCCACAGCTATAGCAATAAAATTTAGTAGTTGATCTCTCAACAAGATTTTTCTTGTCTTTGCCAGGCTTCTTGATTTTTTTCTTATTGGGTGTGAAGTGATCCTTGGGTTTGGCTTCCACCACATGTGTTTTCTCAGCTGGTTTAGATTTCTTATTCTTGTTTATAGCCAACTCTTTAACTTGCAGATGATGCATCAGGATTTCAAGTTCCATATCATCTCTTTTGTGCATTAGTTTCTTGCCTCCCCTAATTGCAGGGATCCACATGAAGTGAATCTTGGAGGGTGAGAGGGACCATGACTTGATGCAACATGCTTATTTTATTTTTTTCAACTTGTTTATCAAGTTAGCGATTTGGAGATATTTTTCTTAAATTGTCTTCATCAGCTTGAACATAGCATAGCCATCTGAGTAAGTTTCTCCTTAACTATCATAGCCCCTATCATCATTGCGGGCATGACAACAGCTTGGAGATTAGCATATTGACATGGAAGACGAGGTCTAGATTCATCCTTGTAGTAGTGATAGCATCTGCAATTTTCTAGAACTCCTTGGCTTGTTCCGAAACAAAGTTGTTACATACTTCTGAACCTGAAAGTTCTTTCTACCCGCAGTTTCGCCTCTATAGACAATAGTCATAGCTTCCCATAAGTTCCTACCATTTTTAGTCTTCTTCGCAAATTGGTTGAAGAGACTATTAGAAAGTGTATTAAGAATGAAGTAGTGACACTTATAATCAGTGGCCCTCCAATATGTGTTGGCTTTAATGGCAGTGTCAATTTCATCTTCCATTGCCTCGTGCTTGGAAAGAATAAGTGGTGGTTCTTCAGTCAACACATAATGGACATCATGATGTCTTTGAGTATATTCCATCTTATCTTCCTATCTTTCAAAATTTGATCCATTGAATCGGGTTGATTCGAAATGGTAAATCCCGAGTTTTCCCATGGGAGTAGACATATCTTCAAATTATTGGTTTTGCAGTCGTGGGAAACTCAACAATGATGGAATGATTAAAAATTATTTTTCAAATTAGTTGCAGATGAGGATCAGTTGCAAACCATAATAGTTTAGTCGTGGGCACAATTCAATCACAAGCTATGTTCAGTTATGACTAGGTTCAGACAATCACGGGTCGCCAGTAAGTCATGGGCTTGGTACAATCATGAGCCTTTAGTTGTGACGCGCGATCTGAGTCGTGGTTCAATCTACAGATTACAAATTTCTGATTTTATTGCCTTCTTCAATTTAGAGTTTAAGTTAATCAATTCATCCGAGCATAGGAGTCGTTATCATGTTTCTTGAAGATAGTAGAGGCCTCTCAATAACGTGCAAGGCATAGTGGCCAAGCTAACTCTGGGATACAATCTAGCTTGATTATAACCCTTGTCTCTCTATGGATTTGCACTCTTCAGCATAGACAAATGAAACTTTTTTGTTGTTCTTAAAGCTCAAAATTTCAGAGTTTAATTTTGTAGAAAATATGGCTGCATAACGGCATTATAAGATGGTTTTCTCAAATTAGATCACTCAAAAGATCAACGAGAATTCCCAAAAGGAGAATATCAGATCTCAAGAGGATGTTACTCTGTTGAATCTCAACCGATCTCCCCCTACAGAGTGTGAATCCAACAAGAGTCATGGATCAAGAACTTCTTACTATACATTACTCAAAAGAAGACAACCAAGTTCAAGATCCACATGCACAGTGAGAAGAGAGAAAGAGAGATCAAGAAGGTGAAGATCAAGAGCAGTATCGTGGTTCCTTCAACTTTTTCTTCAGAGAAAACTCCCTAGAATACACAAGAGTCTCTTTCTTCTTCCTCTTCTTTTCTATGAGAAATACTCTAATACAGCCATAGAGATCACACGTCCAAAAATTTCTCTAAAAAACCTTATTTTCCTTTTGGTTTATGAGGTATTTATGGAAAGAGAGAGAGAGAGAGAGAGAGAGAGAGAGAGAGAGAGAGAGAGATTTGGGGTAATGAGGCAACACTCATTGACGTGGAGAGAGAGGGGAGTGTGGAAACCTTAGCCCACTCCCACACATCTCCTCTAAAGGAGGAATGTGAGAATTGGCTTGGTTGCCACTCCCCTCCTTAAAGGGATTTATTTCCTTGTAAAAAATATTTTAACATGGGGGAGCTTAATCCATGCCAATTGATTTTTCAGATATATATATATATATTCTTTTATGAGATGTGGAGAGAGGCATTTATAGACATCCCAAACGAAACAAGGACATGGTTGCTTGTGGTTAAGTTATACCTATAATTTTGTGAACCAAACCGGAAATCGAACTGATAAGTTGGATTGTTCAGGTCCAATTGGGTTCAATCATCAGTTTACATGATCTAACTATGGTTCATTTCAAACATAAGTAAAATGTAATAAAATTTAAAAGAAAATTAAAAAAAAAATCATAATGCATTAGAAGGCTTATGATTAGGTTTTCTAATTTTTAGATATACCAAAAAATGTAATAAAATACCAAAAACATAAACAATTCATGGAAAGTGTGATTAGAATTTGGAAAGACACATTTCTAATTTTTTTAATATACTAAAAAAGTAAAAACTTGTTGATTTTATTAGAACTAGTGTCAACACCCAAATTTTAACTCGTGTTAGTTGATAGAATAAGGACAACATGACAACATTTAGGCATCAAGACTCTATGCAGCCTCGGTTCAGGAAGAGCAAACGTGGACTCTAGGAGGTTAGGCATTCCCAAAGAAGTCTTTTCCGATATTTCAGTCACAAATGAACTAGTCAAAGCACCTCATTACAACCTAAATACACCATTTTAGGTCAAACCCTACTCCTTCATCAAAGCATCAACAGGACTTTGAGGATCCACATTTAAGAGCTCCATCCATGTCATCTGCAATTTTTTCAACCTCTGTAAGTCTTCCCTCAGCAAAGCATCATAGGTGGAAAAATTATCATTTTGCTATTTTGCCTTAAAAAGCCCATAACTCATTATCTACCACTCAAATAACTAAATTTCACTCACCTACATAAGCCCTCTTGTCATGAAGCATCATAGGCGAAGAATCCCCATTTCACATTTTTTGACCCGTGGGTAAAAAATTCCCATTCTACCCTTTTCACCTCTGAGAATTTACCCCTAGACCCTTAAAGGATCCCTGAAGCTTCTCCTGTCACCTGAATGGTGTAATTTTAGATCCTATGTATCCCTGCTTCTCCCCACTCTAAGAAACTCATTATAAAATAGATATTACTCGAGATTGATAACAACCAATTTCTCAACTTATGATGACCCTAAGCAAGAAATGACTCTTAAAAAACTCTCAAAGATTCATCCAATCTCCAAATCCAGAAAAGTCAATCATTGTATCTAGGTCTTGACCTTAACTTCAAATCTCTAGGTCTGAGAAAAAATTTTCAAAATCTCAAACCCTTATAAAATCTCAAATCTTCCCCAAGGGGTAAAAAGTTGTTTAATTGTATTTCACTCAATGGAGCCAGGATGTTCCCCGGAGGTCCAAATCAGGATCAGTATGTGTCCATCTCTCCAGAATCATGAGGCCTTCAAAAAACCATTTAAGGAACATGAGCTTTTGCGGGACTTATCTATCCAGATTCCCTCAATTACTCAAAAAAGAGTAACTAAATAGGACAAAAAATCAGGTACTCAACCGATTCCAAGGAGTTCACCCAAACTTAGAAATGCAATCTATCAGTGGCTATCCCATAGTAATTCCAGGACCTTCGAATTATCAAAGTTATACTAGATTACAGAAACCCTATATTCTTAACCATCATTTCTGTTCAGCCAAGGTAAAGCATTTTCCGTCTGTATTTAGCATGCGGAATGCCCGCAGAAATTATCTTGTACTTGGAATGTAGCAAGGTCAAGCCCATTTTTTCAATTTCACCCCTGCCTTCAAAAGATCATTTCACAAACTCGAGTATCAGAGAATGTTTGGTAACTCAATTCCACCAGCCTTTTGGTAATTATAGAAACCCTATCTCTCCAAGAAACCCTACTTCGAAAATCCCTCAATAACTGCCCAAGTATCCAATGGTCATTCTGTCTATTCATGTAGCTCTGAGATTCCTTAAGATTTAAATCCCCTAAACATGGCTCATGGCAGAGACCTACAGAGAACACAAGAGCATCTCCAATCAAAACCTCTCTAAGTGCCCAAAAAGGGTGTTTTGACCCAGTTTTCTGCTAGGGCATCATAATTCAATATAGTTAAAGGCTATGACTCACCTGAACCAGGGGCTATCTTTCTTCAGACTACTACAACTCTTTGAAGTCCAATCCTATGCTTAAGCACCTCTGTAGACCCTTATTTCTCTCCCAACGCCTGAATTTAATTTCAAATGTTAAGCTCAATACCTTATTTCTCTTCTTCTCTTCTTTTACAATAGACAGTTGGAGATTATACTTTCAAATGTGCATTCAACAAAGGTCATATGTTGAAGATCCAGGCTCTTGGGATTGTTAAACCCATTAAATGCTTGTGGAGGTTTTAATATGCAACCATGGCACTCTAGATGATTCAATTGTTTATAATAGAAAAAATAAGAAAGCACTTTATGGCTCTGCCCCTTTTGAATATGAAAGATGAATTCCTTAATATCGTTTCTGGATAGAAAAGTATCCATTGATCAATATCTGAACAGTTTGTAGTTTTGAACTAGAGAGTTTGAACTTCTCTATAGGACCCATGTAAAGCAAGAGCACTCAATCAATGAAATCCATTAGTTTATCCTTAATAAATGATTCATCTTTGCATCAAGTAACGATGCATTGATCATCGAATATGAGTCGGAGAGGGTAACCTATTTATATCTGCACTGTCTCAATAAGATGCTAGTCCTCACTACTACTCGTATAGGCAAGCATACCAATATCACTCATAAGCAAACAAAATTTGATTACCGCAAGCGGAATTAAAGAGTTTCTCCATCCTCACGGATTCATAAGCGGACTGTAAGATAACATTTCTGCAACTCTACTTCTATCAATGACAAGCAGTCTCCTATTTAGGTTCAAGGGAAGAATGGGAGAGAAAAAATAGAGAAGAAATTGCCGGGAAGAATGGAAGAGAAAATGGCGAGAAGGGGTTGCTGGGAATCGTCAATTTGGTCACCACCGACGACAAAAGAGAACAGAAGAAAAGAAAATGTTTACTTGTTTGTTGACAGAAGATGGAGTTGTGCGTATTGTCGCTAGTCATCGATAGATCTGCTTCAAGTTACTACAGTTCCGATCATCACCGGTGTGGTTACGGTCAACAGTGAAGACCTTGGTACCTTAGTGCAGAATGTGGGTTTAAGAGAAACCTTTTGTGTGTGAGAGAGAGAGAAAAAAATTTTAATGAAAAAAAATATGTGAAATTGATGACCTAACCTTGGTTTTTAATCACGGTTTGACAATGGTTAGCTGTAACAAAAGTCAAGTAACTTGAATTAAAAGGTTAGGCACATGTCACATTTAGGCTATGGCTTACGGGGCTACAAACCAGCCTTTTTGTGGATGTGTCTTTGCATGTATAAGGTCTAACTGTGTTTCGTAAATACAAATTTTAGTAAGGAAGAAAATGGAAGGAAATGTTCTGTGATGAAAATGTGTTTGTAGTGTTTATGGTGAATGATAAGCTGACATGTATTGTGTTTGGGTTGAAAACGTCCCAAAAGGTGTTCTGATGAAAAAGTAGGTGTTAAAAAGGGATACCAAATTCAAAAACCCAATTAATGGCACGATTATAGAGATCTGTGTCAACACAGACAATCATTCTCCAATTAATAATATTGGGATTTTATTTATAATTGTTACTATTCAACGGAGCTGTTTTCCTTGTGGCCCTCATGAGCTGGACAACAACAAAAGATTTGGTTTAAAGAGTCATTTTTTAAGGAGATTCTCCGAAATTGATTGAAAATCTGAACAGTTATGGGATCGATTGCCCATGGTACATCAATCCTAGAATCAAAAAAGTGTTCAGGTGTAAAGACAGGAACACCAAATTCAAAACACATCATGTGTCAATCAATGGCACGGTTACACAATCATTCTTCTAATTCAAGACTGCCTAAACAACCTTTGTGTTTTTTTTTTTTTTTTTTCTTTTACTATTAAAAAAGGAAAAAGAAAGTTGATTAAATGCAAAGCAAACTACACATTTGGATTTGGTGTGACCCCTAAAGTGAGCCTAAGGTAGGAATGACATTAGGAGCTGACACATAAGCAAAAAAAGTGACCCTTTTTGGGAATGTTTTTCACTTTTTAGCACTGATGTGTTGACCCCTGATGTCAGTCCTATCTTAGGCTGACCTCTAGTGGTCCTACCAAATCCTCAAGATATTTCTTAAAAAGATTTAAGCAATTACCACTCTCATCTCTATCAGGGCTGTCAACTATCTACCTAAGCATTCATATTCTATTTGCATTTGATTCAATTAAAGCGAATATGGATGCATATATATATATAAAAGAAAAAACAACTATAAGTATAATGTAAGAATTACAATTTGTAAAATCATTATAGGAGAGAAACATTGATGGAATCAATGCTCTCCCACCTAGTTTTGTTTTGTTTTTTGTTTAGAAGACAACACAAAGCCCTAAGATGTTTTATGTGCAAGAGCCGATTCCAATGTATTATTATGTATGTTATTTATTTCATGAGAAAATGATATTTAGGTAAATAAATAGCATTGCCCAGTTTGTTGAAAAGAGAGGAAAACTGAGGTAAAGAGAGATTGACCAAAGGTCTCAACTATTGAGCATAATGATAAGACAGTCAAGAAAGAACATGTAATTCACACAAACTTCACCATCAGTTTCAACATTTGTATGGTAGCAATAGGGTTTCTAGAGAGAAACCTAACCAAGTTAATCAATAGGAACAATAAGTTCTTTTGTTTTGGTTCTCTTCTTTAGGCTACACAACCTGTATGATTATGTTAGATTAGTATTGAAGAGTTTCTATTTAATGTCATCGAAAAAAATGAAGCCATTTGTATGAATCTGCTCAAAAATCTTGTAAACCCATTCAAAGCTTATAATTATCGTTTTCATAAAAGAGGGAGAAGCTTCAACAACCCCTCAAAATATGTGTCACCACTCAAAATCTTAATTTTTTGTTAGAAAGTATAATATGTTATATCCAAATTCATATATGAAATTCGTTTAAATAAATAAATATGAATACAAATTCTGTTTTTAAATATCCATAGCTATTCGAATTTGAATTTCATATTTGAATAACTAAACGAATACGAAAACATATGCATCTATATCCGATTCGAATTCACTTTGTTTACTGCCTTAATCTGTACATGTAACATGATATATTTCACTCAAGATCCTCAATGACAACTTAAAATGTTGCATCGTGTTGCATGGCTTGTAGTACAACACATATCCCAATAAAATGAAAATTACTTACCTAAAATTAAATTTTTGGAGTATGTGTCACACAATAAACTCATGCAACATGTTTGCAACAATTTAATTGCAAAAGGTATACATTAAGGGTACTTTAACGGCAGTTAAAAATCCTCTCTCAAGTGTGGGTGGTAAATGGATTCAGATCTAACATTACGATGAATTCACCCAAAATAAAAAAATATATCTAACATTACGATGAGGATCTAAACCGAGATGAAAAGTTGAGAACCTCAGGATTTTGTATGTCTTACCGTGTCTTATACACAAAGACTGGATGCATAGGGTTAAAACTGTAAAAACCGTTTTAAATGAAAACATAAGTATCTATGGGGGGTATAAGGTTGAAACTGTAAAAAAGGCATCCAAATGAACATTTACTCCCTATTTAAAAAGGGGCACGAGATTCTAAAAGAAGGATTATGGCACAATCCAAAAGGGAGCGAGGGTTACTTTTTTTTACATGAAGGATAACGAATTCTTATTAGAAGCTAAGGTTGGTAGCAAGGATGTTCTGTCACGATGGTGTCATGTCATGGGATGTCATATGGAATAAAATGGGTGGGTGATGCATTTTTTAATATGGAATATGCATTTTATTCCATATGACACCCCCTGGTGTCCTGGATACCATCCTAGACACCAAATCCTTGACAAAACATCCTTTCCGAAAAATTAAAAAGTTGGCAATGTTTGACACAACCTGTGAACCTAACACAAACACAAACACAGCACAAAATTAGGGGGTAGCGTTTACTATAATCGTATTCGGGTCAAAACAAGCTGACCCATTTAGGCACGATTAATAAATTTGTGAAATTCAAGTCGACCTGCCTAAATCGCAATCAACCCGAATTGATTTGGTTAATCATTTGTGTTGGGTTAACCTGACCCATTTAACCCATATAATTAAATGGTATTTTTATTCAGTATAGATTTGCATTTGAGGTAGAAAATTGAGTAACTGAAAAAACATTAAAGGTTATATTAGTAAATACATATATAGAAGGAAGTTGTATGTCTATCAGGTCAATTTTTGGGCCAGGTATTTGTGTCAACAGAATACGACTCATTTGGTTGAAATGGATCATGTTCATGTCAACCCATCATGACCTGTTTATTAAATGGGTTACATGGATCATGTTGTGTTACTTGTTTAATTAACAAGTCATTTTAGGGTTGAGGGTTATGACACAATTAATAAATGGATCATGTTCAGGTTGACGTATATAATCATATACCCTTTACTTGACATGACACGAACATGACTTGCCCAAGTTAATTGCCACCCCTAGTGCATCAGATTGACAAATGACATGTTTTTAAATTTGGTGCCTCCTTTTGGATACCTACTTTTTGAATTTGAAACTTTTTCTGACACTTTTAACACTGTACACATTATGTGTCAACCTGTGGTGTGATTACACTTGGTCACATTCAATTTTAAACACAAGATTTTTTTTTTTTTTTTTAGATAATGGAGTTATCCATCCCTCGTAGAGCACCTGACTAAATCCTCAGGCACGTGCACCAGGCAAATCTGGTTTTATACACCCAAATAAGTTGCCCCAAAGAGGTGCATTTCGAACTCAAGACCTCCGCTTCCTGAGACATGATCTTGGCCAACTACACTACCTTTGGGG
>JAOXJP010263893.1:0-20773 GCA_025762735.1 Platanus orientalis
CAATAAAGGCAGGAAAAAAGTAATATGGCATGTAGGTATTAGTGGCGGTTTTATTTGACCACCACCTATTTATTAGTGGCAGTTTACTTACAACCGCCACTAATAATAATATTAGCAGCAGTTTAGTTTGGCTGCCACTAAAAACCTTTTATTTAGGTTTTTTTTCCCATTTCCCTCTTCCCTCTCTTGCTGCAAAAACGGTTATCATCTACAACTGAGCTGCTGGTGGCAATGAGGGAGGCGAGAGGAACTTGGGTTTGAATCCCCAGTGATGATGACATGATAAATCCCAACGACAATGATGTGAAAACCTCTGGGAATGACGGCGAACCAGTTCAAATCAAAGGTGGGTTTGAATTTTTTTTTCTTTTTGTATTTCCATTTTTATTTTCCTTTATATTGATTCCATCCCTCTGTTCCTCTAATTTTATTTGTTCATTTTTAATATTCTGATTTTTAACTCATCGATTGGGATTCTTCTGTGTGATTTTTGGTCTTTAGATTTGTGAAGTTTTAAGGGTTCTCATTTGTTAACATTATTAGAGAAGAAACTTGATGGGTTTGATGAGCTGGGTTATTTTTTGCTTGGGACAATCTTTGCTGTGAATCCTAATTTCTCTGTTTTATGTGGCATAATTCAAATTATTAGCGGAGGGTTCGTGTTCTTATTGGGTTTTAGGGCTTCTCTTCTTCAGCAACTGAGTTGTTGCACTCTGTCTCAAGAGATTGCTTTGGATTTGCATCTTGCTGAACCATCACAAGTACCACTTGGTCTGTGGTGGGTGTTTCCTTCTTAGGGTTCTGCATCTTCAAGAAGCTTGGTTGCTTTCTCTCAACACACACACAACATTGTAACTCTCTCTCTCTCTAGATCTCTCTCTTGTAATAATGGGGATCAACTTACAGCAAGAAAAATGTGAATTATTAAAATTTGATGAAGTTTCAGTTTAATTGTCATGATGTTTCGATCACGAGCTGTATGATTAGTCTCAATTTTTTCTCTATGTTTGATTGATTTGGTTTAATTTTTTTTATTTGAGAGTAGTTCTTTAAATTGAGGAAAAATTGATTGATTTTTTTTGTATACATATATATCTAGATTGCTTTATTCTTGGTGATGATGTTGAAACAAGAAATTGTATTTTATTTTGATGCTTCTTATGCGAATCATGTATCACTCTAATATTTTGACTGACCTTGTATTTTCAGCCTCAGGTTGAAGTTGAAAGCTTCCCTGTCTAACCAATTGACTAACTTGTTTCTAATAGTGAGGGCACGTATATAATTAGAGGTGGTGAGGTGAATTTTCTTTTGTATTTTTCACTTATTTCCTACTACTGCAAGTTAGGGATTTTGGGAAATATGAATGTGTTGAGACATTTTTATTTGGATCCATCGTTTTATATGAATTTGAATGTTAAATTTTAGTGCTTTTTTTCTTTTTGGGTAAAGAATTTTATTGCTCTTATAAAATCAAGATATTTAGGCTTAATTTGCACATAATTTGATTGCAGAGTCAAGGTGGAAGTTGGGAACTGTATCATCAAAGTTAGCTATTTGTTCATTGAAAGTGCTAGCTTGTGGTTAACTTTACATTGGATTTTAGTGTACTGCTAAATGTTGGCATGGAATGGTTGTCATATATATATATATAAATTCTGCTTATTGTTGAATGCCAATCCATTGTTTCAAGTTATAAGTTACAATTTTATATATTCTAAGGACATCGATTAATTGTTTCTTTTCTTTTTTAGATTTTTTTATCTATTTGTTCATTAAAAGTGCTAGCTTGTGGTTACCTTTTAGTATTTTAACTTTACATTGGATTTTAATTTACTGTTAAATGTTGGCATGGAATGGTTGTCATATATATATATATATATATATATTTTGCTTATTGTTGAATGCCAATCCAATGTTTCAAGTTATAAGTTACAATTTTATATATTCTAAGGACATCGATTAAGTGTTTCTTTTATTTTTTAGATTCCTTTTATCTATTTGTTCATTAAAAGTGCTAGCTTGTGGTTACCTTTTAGTATTTTTACTTTACATTTGATCTTAGTTTACTGCTTAATGTTGGTATGGAATGGTTGCTACATATATATATATATATATATATATTGTAAATGAGGAGGATGTTTTTAATGGGAGACAATTTGATTGTAAACTCCCTTTATGGATAAGTATGGGGCTCCCTAGCATTGTTTGTGCTATTATATATTACCCTTTTGCTTTTAAAAGAAAAAATTACTATTTTACCCTTTGGCCTTCAAAATCAACCCCCAAACCTTCAAAGAATTTCCAAAGCTTCTTCCATTATTTGAATCGTGTTGCATAAGATCCTGCACACTCCAATCTTAACCCCTCTCAAAGAGATATCCTTAGTACAAGCTCCCCTCAAAACTAGCAACAACCAATTTCTCAAATACTAAGAATCTGTAGTAAGTAAATAACCCCCAAAAAGTTCTCAAAGATTCATCTAGTATCAGAATTCAATAAGGTTAGTTGCTATCTCTCAGTCTTTGACTTACCTTCTATGGACGTCGGGGTCCAAGGGGTTCGGATTTCCCTACTTGTCAGTGGTTTACAGGCCCACTATTCGGAGCAAGATGCCGGTGCGTGAGGGTTGTTAACCCTTTTATGAGAGGGTTAGGCTTTTCTAGGTGTCACCACCAACTAGGGGTTAACCAATGGAGTTGGACATTGGTTCTCCTCTTTAGGGGAAGAGAAGAAGTCTAGACCTATAGGTCTAGGGGTTTAACTCTTAATACTGGTCCACATTCCTGAGATAAAATGTAAGTTGTTTAGTTACATTTGGGGAAGGTGTTAGTCATCCCACATACCCGCATTTTTAGGGCGGCTTCTCTCATTCATATTTGTCTTAAACTATGCTAAAGTTCATGCTTGTGAATACTTAGAGTTGTTGCTTTTTTGCATTTTTCTCAAGCGTAATGTCTGAATTTACCTCCAATGCCTGAATTTAATTCATGGGAAATTTAGGTATTAGTTTCTTAAAAATCCAAAAATTACCTTTTAAATCAAAATTATTTTAATTGCCCTCCATGGTTATAACTTATAGAGGGATGGTGGACCCCTCCAAAGTGTTCACTAATTGACCTATTAGGGTTGGACTTAACCCTAACACAAAAGGGGAGAAAAGCAAAATATTGTGCTCTCTGTGTTTTAGGCTTAATGCCTGAATCTTAACTGAACACATTTTTTTCAACGCTTGAATTTAATTCAGGGTGAAATTCAGGAATTAAAAACTGATCAGACTAGTGTTTTGATGTAGTCTTTTAAGGTGGTTTTGGGGGTCCCGATGCTATGGGACCCGTTGATTAGTCAGATGATGTTTCCTAGGGTCATGGCCTTTATGCCTATAGAGATATGCTCTCCTAAAGAGGGTAACTTGGACATCTGTCGTAGGCTTAACACTTGTTTTTTGGTCTGACGCTTGAATGTTCAATGCTTAAATTTAATTCAGGGTAAATTCAGGCGTTAAGTGCTAGGGTCAGCAACCAACCTTGGGTTTTGGGCCACACAGGTGGGGTTCCAGAGGGGTAGGGTTCTCTTGGGTCTTTGAACTAAACCTACATTGCATACACACTTAACTAATTTTGAAAAATCTGAATTTTTAACACAGGTCTAATGCCTAAAATCCACTCCAATGCCTGAATTTCCTTCACAATGCCTGAAATTGAATCTAGGCATTGGGAGAAAAATAAGGGCCTATAGAGGTGCTTGCGCATAGGATTGGATTTTAGGGAGTTATAATAGCCTAGGGATAGGTTTAGGGAAAATAAGAGCACCCTAGGGTGGGTCCCAGATCTCAAAGCCTGATTGTTCCCTTAACACTTGTTTGTTCAATGCCTAAATTTTATTTCCATAAAATTTAGGTGTTAGTTACTAGGAGCAAATCCAGTAGTTGGATTTCTTGAATTTGGGACCCTCAGGGTTTTAAAAAAATCTTAAATTAAGCATGCTAGTAGGCAGTTGATAAGGGAGTAACATATCCAAAATTTGGCTTAAGAACATGCATGTAAAAATCATATAAAAATTCACAAATAATGGGCTGAACCTAGGTTACACAGGACCCAAATTTTAGGGTTTATTTGTGGGACCATCTTGAGGCCTTTCACAACTTAAAACATTATAAAATTAAATATGAAAGTAGGCACATGTATTGAGAATAACATACTAAAATTTGAGTTTCAATAGATTAGTATAAAAATCACACTAAATTCTACACTAGGTAGGGGTCAAAAAACAAAGCAAGTAGAGGCTGTTGAGCCTCTACTATGTAACTCGAATTGAAGCAATTGGATAGAATGAATTGAACAACATAAAAACATGGTAATTGAGTATATGAATATAAGAAGAACAAAATTGAGTTGGGTTTAGGCTTACCTCAAGTCAAGGGAGATCTAGGGTTTGGAACAACTTCACTTTTCTTCCTCTTCTCTTTTTCATCAAGGGTTTTTAGTTGCCAACCCTTGCTTGAATGAAATTGGGGAATTTGAAGTGGTTGAGGGTGGAGATTGAGTTTGGGAATATCTCAATGGAGGGCTAGGATTAGGTTAGCTCATTTTAGGCATAGGGCTAGGATTAGCTTGGGATGAGAGGTTAGGATTGAGGGGATTTATGCTAGGTGACATGGACAAGTAAGGGGCTAGGATTAATTCAGGTTAATTAGATGGAGGGTGAGGATTAGGGTGTGCTAGTTAGCATGGATTGATGACATGGAAGGGGGTGAATTTAGATGCCATTTGATAGGTGTTGAAAGGTTGTAAATATCAAGGGAGGGTATTAAGATGTCATATAGGGGGACCTAGAAGGATCACTATGGATATGAAATTCAAGTTCTAGATCTAAGGGTGAGGGGTGAGGGTGCACAAGAGAAGATTCCCATCTAAGGGTTGACAATTATGGTCTTAAGGTGTGAATGCATGAAATACCATTAATGAGCTATGTTTGAAAAGTCTTAGCTCATTAATGTCCATTAAATGCTTTTAGGATTTTCGAACCATTACTATGCCATCAACTCCTGTGAGCTCTTGAGCTTGGAACATGGCAAACTTAGAGTCTATTTTTTAGGTTGCAGATATTTCGATCGCAATGGACTAGTAAGAACTAAATTATGATAAGGGCAAGGGGGTGAAATAAGGGTTTTCTAACCTTAAAAACTCTCAAATGCATTTGGAAGGGAAACATGGTAAAATTGATCATGGAAATTGTCAGGTGAAAGATGGACCCTGGTCCAGGTGAGCCATAGCCTCTAACTATGCTGAATTACGATGTCTGATCAAAAAACTGGGACAAAAACCCTATTTCGGGTAATTGGGGAACTTTGGACTAAAGATACAATTGGATTTTCTATAGATCTCTGTCATAGGCCATGTTTGGGGGATTTGAAGCTCGAAGAGTCTTAGAGCTACAAGAATTGACAGATTGACTACTGGATTCCTGGGCAGTTGCTAGAGGATTTTTTAAGTCGGGTCACTTAGAGAGATTAGGTTTTTGTAGCTGCCTGAAGGCTGGTGGAGTTGAGTTATCAGACATTCTCTAATGATTGAATTTATGAAATGATCTTTTGAGGGCAGGGATGAAACTAAGAAAAGGGGTCTGACATTGTTGCATTTTGAGTCCCGAAGAATTTCTGAGGGCATTCCGTGTGCCAAATACATACAAAAAGTGCTTTATTCTGACTTGAGCAGAAATGATGGCTAGGAATACATGATTTCTATAATCTAGTGTAACTTTGATACTCTAAAGGTCTTGGATTTACTGTGGAATAGACATTGACAGACTGAATTTATGAGTTTAGGTGAACTCCTAGGAATCGCTTAAGCACCTGATTTTTTGTTGTGATTTGTTATTTTTTTAGAGTATTTGAGGAAATTTGAACAGATAAGTCTTGTGAAAGCTCTCATTCCTTACACAGTTTTTTGAAGGTTTCATGATTTTGGAGAGACGGACACCGACTAATCTTGATTTAGAGGTCCTGAGAACATTCTGGCCCCATATAAATGAAATGCAGCTAAACAACTTTTTGACCCCTTGGGGAAGATTTGAGATTTCACAGAGGTTCAAGATTTTGAAATTCTTTTCTCAGACCTAAAGATTTGAAGCTAAGGTTGAGACCGAGATACGGTGATTGACCTTTCTGGATTTAGAGATCGGATGAATCTTTCAGAGCTTTTTCAAGGGTCATTTCTTGGTCAGGGTCATCATAAGTTGAGAAATTGGTGGTTGCTGTTCTCGAACAATATTTGTTCTATGTTGAGTTTCTTAGAATTGGGAAATGCAAGGATGCATAAGATCTAAAATTACATCATTCAGATGATTGAAGAAGCTTTGGGGATCTTTTGACGACAGGGGTAAATTCTCGGAGGTGAAAAGGGTAAAATGATAATTTTTTGCTTACAGGTCGAAAGATGTGAAAATGAGGATTCTTTGCCTTGTGATGCTTCATGAAAAGAAGGCTTATATAGGTGAGAGAAATTTAGTGATTTGAGTGGTAGATAATAAGTTTTGGGCTTTTGGAGGTAAAAGGGTAAAATTGTAATTATTTTCACCTATGATGCTTTATTGAGGGAAGACTTATAGAGGTAGGAAAAATTACAAATAACATGGTTAAAGCTCTTAAATGTGGACCCTCAAAGTCCTATTGATGCTTTGGTGAAGGAATTGGGGTTTTACTTGAAATGGTGTATTTGGACTGTAATAAGGTGCTTTGACTGATTCATTCGCGACTAAAATATCTAGAGAGATTTCTCTGGGAATGCCTAACCTCCTTGAGTCTAGGTTTTCTCTTCCTAAACCAACGGTGCTTATAGTTTTGATGCCTAAATGTTGTTATGCTGTCCTTATTCTATCAACTGAAAGTCAAAATTTGGGTGTTGACACTTTCGATAAGCCATCTCTCAAAAAAGGGCATTCGAGATCTCAAACCCTTTTAACATCTTAAATCTTCCCTAGTGGGTGAAAAGTTAGTTCTGGCTGCATTTCACCTTTATAGGTCTAGAATGTTCCTTGGATGTCCAAATCTTAATTATTTAGTGCCCATCTCTCTAGATTGACAAGGCCTTTGAAAGACTCCCTAATAGATAGGGACATTTAAAAGAGCAATCTACTCAGATTCCCCTAATTACTTCAAAATGAATAACACATTTAGGCCAAGTGTTAGGTCTTCAGCTAAACCTCAAGAATTCACCAATATCCAAAATTCAGTCTCTCAGTGGCCATTTCCTAGTGACTCTGAGGCCTTTAAAATATTATTACCCCAAACAGGTCCACTTGGAAGTTCTATAAGCCTAGTCATCACAGTTTGTTCGAATTAGGTCAAAATATATTTTTTCTGTATCTAGCACATGGTAGGTCACTGAGAACTCTCCTAGACTTAGATTTCTATAAGGTTAGGCTCATTTTCTCAATTTTTCCCTATTTTTGAGAGACTATTTCCCAGACCAGAGCAATAAGCAGATGTATGTTGGCTCAATATCACCATTCTTCAATGAGCTACTATCACTCTATCTCGTCAAGTGACCCCCCTTCAAAAAGCTCTCAAAGATTGCTCGAGAATCCAATGGTCAAACTGTTAGTTCTTGTGGATTCCAGACTCTTTGAACTTCAGTACTCTATGACCTTGGATTTTTTCATAGAAACTTCCAGCAATTCCAGGGGCATTTCCAGTCAATATTTTCTCACTTGCCTAAAAGAGAATCTTGAGCATGGTTTACTACTCGGGTGTTGCAATTCAAAGTGGTTTGAACCTTTGGCTCATAAAACATGAGGGTCATATGCTTTTTAAAGATCCTAGAAACCAATTTTACCATCTTACCCTTCTCCTATATATTTGAGAGCTTTTAAGGTCAATCAAACCCTAATTTCCCCAACCTACCCTCATCGTAATTTGATTCTAACTGATTCATTGTGACCAAAACATCTAAGACTCTAAAAATGCTATTTAATTTTGCATGTTTCCAAGTGCGGGAACCCCAAAAAATGATTCTATAGTAAGGGGTAGTTTTCACCTAAAAATCATCATTACACATTAATGAGCCAAAGACATTAATGCTCAGAAATGCATTCATACTTAAGTGTTATTTCACTAACCCTTGGATTGGAATTTTTCATGTGCACCCCATGTACCCCCCTCTAAGATCAATTTCAAATATCTATGTTGCTCTTATATAACCCTAGATTTGGGACAAGTCATTTTGGCCCTAAATTCCCATAAACCATTCAAAGTGAGTAGTTTTGTAGCCAAACTACATGCTCAACCCTTGATTCCATACAACCTTCTGCACCCTCCTTAGATCCAAAATATGAATTTCAAATATCAATAGAACACCCATGCAACCCTCCATCTAGCATAACTCTTCTCCACCCTTGATTGCTTTCAACCAATCAAAGTGAGTAGTTTTCGCCGTAAGTGTCATCTCCCACCCTTAATCCCTTAAACCCTAAACTCTGTCATAACCCTCCATTTGTTGCAAACCCTAAATCAAATCTGCACCTTAGATCTATCACTTATCCACCTAATATCTAATATCAACCCGTAATTGGTCCCAAACAATGGGAGGGGGAGCTTTGCTCCCCACACCATGTAATCCTAGCCATCCACATCTCAACTTCTAAGATGAGATCCTAGCCCTTAACCTAACCCCCAAGGCCTATAAATAGACCAAATTTCATGCAAAGAAGGGATAAAATCAAAGAGAAAAATCTAAAGGAAAAATAAAGGAAAAGAGAGAGAAAGAAGAAAAGGAAAAGAAGGGAAAAACTTAAGCCTAAACCCTAACCTCCACCCTTGGTTAAGGTAAGCCTAAACCCTAACCCCCTAGTTTGTTAATTAGTCCGTTATGAAATAATTACTTGCTATGATGCTCTAATGTCTTTCATTAATCACCTCTAAAAGAGGGTTACACAATGGAGACAAAATCTATCTCTATTGGGCTTTATTTTTTTACCATAGTCCATTCCTTTTTTCTTTTAATTTTTCTAGAGAGTCAAATTGGCTTAAATTTTAATGGTAGGCTCCTGGATAGGTAGCCTACCTTTGATAAAAATTTGGTGAATTTTAGAGTATTTTTGGGTCTCAGAATACTCCCCCCAAATCTGCCCAAAAAACTTGGTTTATGTTCCTTCTTTACCTGCCTATAGTGCATGATTTTTTGTGATTTTTGTAGTTCAAGTTTTACTATGATTTTTATACACAATACACTTAAGAGGGTACCTTACTTCCATAAAATTTTCAGAAATTTGTAAGCCTTGGAGGGGGTTCAAATAGACTAAAACTTAGGCCGCTGGAATCCAAAATGCCTGAATTTGAATATCGATTAAAATTTAAGCATTGACAGAAATTTTAGGCATTTTTTACTTTCAAGCATTAGACCAAAGCCATGCTCACTATATATTGTTGGAAAGCTATCTCTCTCGGCTTTCCAAAGAGACCAACCACACTTAATTCAGAGCTTTGTGGAGAGAGATATGGTCATTTTAGTGCGGACTGTCCAAGCCTGACACTTGAATTTTAACCTGTTGAAATTTAGACATTAGCAGCAATTTCAAACATTTTTTACTTTCAAGATTCATACCAAAACCATGCTCATTATATGTTTTTGGAAACATCTCTCTCAGCTTTCCAAAGAGACCAACCACACTCAATTTAGAGTTTTGTGGAGAGAGATATGGCTATTTGAGTATAGACTGTCCAGGTCTAATGCCTGAATTTTAACATGTTAAAATTCTGGCGTTGATAGTAATTTCAGGCATCAGAATAAACCCATGAACATTATATATTGTTGGAAAGATCTCTTTTTTTATCTTTCCAAAGAGATAAACCACACTCAATTCTTAGTTTTTTGGAGAGAGATATGGCCATTAGAGTATGGGCTATCCATAACTAACACTTAATTTTAACTTGTTAAAATTCAGGCGTTGGTAGGAAGTTCAAACATTGAAGCCAAATTCAAGCGTTAAGCCTGAGATCAGAACATACCCCCTTTTGATTATTTTATTTTATTTTATTCTTTTTATATACCCCAGGGTCTAGGGTTATTATGAGGTGACCATAGAGAGGTCCCTCACCTCTCTGTGAAGCCACAGAACAATGGGACCCTCAAAAGGGGTCAAACCACAAAAGGCAGGTTTCTAGATTCTTCTAGTACTTGACTCCTGAATTTTAGCTCAGCACAAAATTCAGGCATCAAGCTTATGTAAAACACAAATAGAGAGCCCATCATTACAAGTACTTATTCCTCTTCCAAATCAATCCAAGTAAGGTTAATCATACACTTGTAAATCCCAAGTGTATTTGATAACTAAACATTACCTAGGAGACAACATCGGTGATGTGGCAACTATGTCAGCGTAGTCAGGTTGAGTCACCCTACCCAATCACTACCTTTTTTTCCTTCTTGACCTTTTATGGTCTCCACCTTACCCTAGGGTTGTGTCGTAGTGGCTCATAACCTAAAGACCCTAGGGCTTAGCCGTAGCCCAATTAGGTCCTTAAAACACACTCACATTGGTATGACATAGTCTCGACCCCCATTTCACTAACATGTTTCAATAGCAAGGAGTACTCTGTAAGTTTATGAATAACCTAAAATGAACCAACCCTGAATCACTCTCACTGTCAGATGCACTTAACTACTAAGATTTGCACATACAACAAACCCCCAGAACTACATGCAGTTTAATCCCAACAAAACCCTATGAACACTGAATCACATAAGATTGGGTATGTAGGCAGCTTGAGACTATGGCTAAAATGTAATTGTAATGATCACACCATGAAGGTGGTCTAGACAAGTAACTTTATATCTAATAGGCACATAACCCTATAACACTTTATGAGATACATGCTACAAGAAGCCACCATAAAAAGGTGGGTGGTTGGAGTGCCTAATACCTTCTCCAATTGTAACAAAATAGCTTACCCTACTCTTTGGAGAACCAAACTAGTGTTAAGAGTTAATCCTCTAGACTTTGGGGTCTAGACTTCCTTTTTCCTAAAAAGGAAGCTGATATCCAACTCCATCGAAAAACCCGAGTTGGTGGTGACTCCCAAAAAAACCTAGCATTAGCCAGCCATGTGATCAAACCTTAACATCCCCATAATAAACCGTCATTTCCCTCAATTAAATATAAAGCCAGACACCTGAGTTTCTATAGCCGATGAAGTGGGGGCAGAAGCTAAAAAGGGAAACCGAGAGAGGTGCAAACCTCCCCCCTATTTTTCCTGATGCCCATAATTCTGTTGGTCATGATTATAGTAAAAATATGATTATTCCATAGTTTTGTGCTTAGGAGGATCAAGCATCTATGATTTAAAGTGCAAAGAGTTTGCTTATGCTCTCTTTAAATTGCTATATGTTATGTATTGTTATTATTATTGTTGTTGGTTTTGTTGATCATTTTCTGGTATAGTTTTGTTATAAGCCACCCTTCATCACCAAAAGGGAAACATTGAAGATGCTCAACACACCTGGCTTATGGTGTGAATGGCCATTTTTCTAGGGATTATAAATTGTTATCATGTGGCTCTTGATACCAAAGATAAAATTGGTGAATCACATGGCTCTTCTCACCAGAGATAAAATTAGTGAATCATATGACTCTTATCATCAGAGATTAAATCATGTAGTTGTTATTTGTATTGGCTTATGTATATGTTCTACATGTTCAGTTTTGTTCTATTCAATTATATCCACTTGTTTTGTTTTATTTAAACTATCTATATGTTACGTCTTTTAAATCTATATAATTAACCATTTAGTTCCGTATATTGTTAAAAGTTATGGAATTAACTGTTTTGTTTTTTATTTATGCAAAGTCTTAATCCATCATTTCTTAGTTTATTGTTACCCGTTGAGTTTGTCAAGCTCACCCCAAATTTGGCACCATAAATTATGAGAAGATAGCTAAATAACGATGCTGGCAGGCAGGATTAGAGAGTTAGAAGATTTGATTTATGTTATGAGACATTGAAGCCTTATTTTATTTTACTTTATTTCAAAGGAATGTAATAAGTTAGTGGATTTTTGTTTAGACTTGACATTTGATTTTTAAACGATGATTCAGTTATGTTCGACTATTGATTTATTTATTGGGAATGTCAGGAATATTGTTATGGCTTACTTTTAAGCTATGGTTTATGGATTATTTTAGGTTCATGGAGTGTGAAAATTTTATTAAAGGTTAATTTATGAGGACATGGATGGCTATGATATATGATATGCAATTCCGTTGTATATGAATGAAAAGAATGAGAAAATTTTTTATATGGAATTACAAGTTAAGAATGAATGTTTAAATGTCATGTGCTGAAATTCATGGCCTTTCTGGTATGAGTTTGAAGCACAACATTGGAGGGAGCTCATGGTCAATTGAGAAAGTTTAGTTGATTTCTCTTTTGATAGTTAGAACAACTATTAATAAAAATAACACATCGCACCAAGGGTATTAGAGAGTTGATGTAGGCCATCATGCCAAACCATTACAAACCTTGTCTTGTAAGATTGCATGTTCTTGTCGTGATTGTTCTCTTCTTATTCACTTTACATCTTAATTAAAACACAATACTCATAGGTTGAAAATTATATATTGAACACAATTACACTTTCATTCACTTAGTAAACATCATAATTTGTAATTAACTGTAGTTGAGCATCATAGCATTCAATTTTTATAGTAAATTGTATTGCCTTTGTTATATAGTGCTTAGAATTAATTGAAATAATTCAACTTGTCAAACCTTGAACCAAATATAAATCAAAATTTAAATATATCATATTCACCTAGGATTGAATTTCAATTGGTATCAAAGCAAGGTTCTCTTATAGGGCTTAACAACTTGAGTTAGATCTATATCTTGATCCTAAAGATCTAACTGTGTCTTCTAAGGTGGAAGGTTGTTCCACCTCTAGACCAGCCTACTTCGATGGAAACTATGCCTATTAGAAAGCTCTCATGAGCGTGTTCCTTAAATCCTTGGACCTTAGTGTTTGGAACATCGTCCTAAAGGGTTACAAGAAACCCTCTAATGATGAAAAAGAGTGGGATAAAAATGGCAAAATGAATATAGTGCTAATTACCAAGCACTAAATTCTATTATTTGTGCGACTAGCTAGATGAATTTAGAAGAATTCATAACATAGAAAAAACTAAGGAGGCTTGGGACATTCTAGAAGTTACCCAGGAAGGGACTAGCAACATGAAGCTATCTAAGATTCAAATGCTTACTTCAAAATTTGAATCACATAGGATGGAAGAGGATAATCAATTCCTTGAGTTTCATACTAAACTTCAAGACATTGTGAATTCCATAGAAGGCTTGGAGAAGAAGTAAAAGATACCAAAGTAATTAGGAAAATACTTAGATCCCTTCCTAGGAGGTTCCACCCCAAAGTAATGGCCATAGAGAAGTGCTAAGACCTAGAAAAAATGAAGCAAGAAAAACTAATTTGGTTAATTCAAACCTTTGAATTGAAACTATGACCTACAAACAAAAAGAAAAGTATTGCTCTCAAAGTAGAAGAATCTTCCAATACAAATGAAGATTCTGATGAGGAATTTGCAAAGTTTGCAAGAAGATATTAGAAAATTTTCTATAGAAACACTAGGGATTACAAGAAACAACAACCAAGACAATCTAGTTTGAACTTTAGAAAAAAAAATCATCTAAAGAAGAAGCCATATGCTATGAGTGCAAAGGCTGAGGTCACTTTGCTAAGGATTGTGCAAACAAGAAGAAAAAGAAACCCCATGGCAAAGCAATGGTGGTAACTTAGGATGATAACTCAAAAGAGTCGGATTGTGAATCCCAAAGTACTAGGAATGACAGCTCACAAGGAATCAAAGCCTTCATGGCTTTGAGTACATCCTTGGATTTACTATCCAACAATAGTGAATCTGAAAATGAGAATGAAGAGGAGGATGAGGATGAAGAAGACATACAAAAAGGCTTTGACAAACTCTTCATTGAGAGTGTGGAGTTGGCAAAAGCCAACAAGAAATTAAGGAGGAAAATTATGGAATTGGCTAAAAGGTCAAAATCCTTAAAGGATACTGTGGGCCTCAATTTTTGCATGACAGGTGGGCCTCTTAGAAAAGTGGTCCACTCTTAAAAAAGTATTTTATTTAAAAAAAATCAGGTATAAGCTAACAAAAGGACTGCATCAAGTCTCTCTTACTGAAAATATAAATAAAAAAAAATAAAAGTAAGAGAATTTTATAAACAAAATAAAAGCATATTATACAAATAGAAAGAGCCGAGCTTTTACTAAGCTGAGCTTAGTGTAACTCAGCTAAGGCTCACTTAATGAACGAGCTCATATTAGAGCTCGAGCTTAGCTCGATGAGCTTTAAACAAGTCTCAAGCTCGGCTTATGACGAGTCAAGATCCTAGCTAAGCCGAGCTAACTCGGCTCATTGACAGCCCTATATACCTACCTTCTTCCCTTTTCTTCACTTGCTAATGAATCATCTTTGGAAACTACACAATCACCAATGATTTTGTGCTAAAAAATGCAAGTTTTTTTTAACCAAAAGAGGGATGGAGATGAGTTATCGTACAACTTTGTGGGCCCTTCTCCTTTGTTCTAAAATAACATCAATTCAAGTAATGAAATGTGAGATGGCTAAGGGCCTTTTGGCTGCAATTTTGTGTTAACTCTAGGTATATTTGGGACATGGTATTAGTCTTAGGTAAAATGGGTGTTTGGCCATGGGATTAAGGACTATTTGGGCACATGTCTTTATGGATCTAAGTTTGGAGGCGTCTGATTTGGTGTGTCGCAGAGAACCATAATATGGTGTGCACTCACATAGAATCTTCTTGACCTGAATTAGGTGGGTGTGACTAGATCCCCTGGCTTGCCTAAATTAATGATGCTAATTATTGTGGTGGAGTCTGATTTTGCGATTTGAGATTTCAAGATGCACGATCGAATAGTTGAGATTTAAGTTTATGTGATGGAAGCATTAGGAGTAGAATTTGAAAATTGTGATTGTAACCTTAAGGTTTTGAGACATGATGGATCCATCTACGGTGTCTGATTCACCATCCGATGTAAATCTTGCTCCGAATTTGAAAGATTTGCAAATCAAAGGCCAAGATTCACTAAAACTTGATTTATCAAATTTGAATAATCAGACCCTCTATCCTAGGGTTTTGAGAGATGTCAGATTGATCATCTGATTTGTCTTTTGATATGATTCTAAAAGATTCTACATTGAGGGTCAGGATTTGCTGAAACATACTATGATAGAATTTGATGATCAAACACTCTGTTTTAAGGCTTTGGACTGTTTTAGACGCATCCGTAACACCCAATTAGTCATTTGATGATTGTATGACGAGATTCAATGATCCACCTTTAATGAGGGGTAAAATCATAATTTCCCATGTAGATGTGACCAAACTTAGGAAAACCCTTCAGAAAATGAAGAAAGTGCATCCGACAAAGATCTTTGAGAAAAATTGGGGGTTTAGAGTGCCAAATAAAGAAAGAATGGGGATGACCTAAAAATCGGAGGTTGTCTAACCACCTTGGTTTCCTATGATACCTAAGGTCAATTCTAGAGAGTTAGTGCTTCCCATTGAAAGAGACCTCTAGACCCTAAGCCAAAATTAGGTGCTAATAGATGCTCCTCTTTGACATGAGTTACTTGTCAATGAGTGGCAAAGACTAGAAAACACTGATTTTAGCTCAAGTTAGAAAATATTGATTAGTTCTAAATAAATCATGAGTCATACAAATTTTTTGAAGAATAATTTTCTATTGGTATTTATTGCAAAAAGACAACCTACCGAGCCAAATGGCTCATGCCTTGTTGGGCTTTCCTTCTACATGATCTGACATGAGAAGCTTTATAATTTGGAGGGATTTTGAAAATTGATTCCTCCTAAATTATTTTAGAGCAATCTATATTTTCTTTTCTAATTTGTGTGTGCATTGTTGCTTTGGCATTATGCTTCTACTGAAAGACATAGAAAGTCTACAATGTGTGGGGCATGGATGCCTTAATAAAACAAAATTTAAAAACACATATTTAAAAATGTTTGAAAAGTTTTAAAATGGTTGAAAATTATTGAAATATATGAGCATGCTTGAAAATTAATGAAAATAATATATATTTTTGTTATTTTTTTCATTTTTCTTACCATTTGAATGTGCGAGTTTTAATTGATTTTGATTGACTTTACCTTTTGTCTTATGTTAATCTTTATGAAATTTATCATCAAGATTCTTCCCTATTGTCACTTCTTGCTTTGTATGTCACAGGTGTAGCTAGGGGTTTGACTTTTATTAACTTTGATGAAACCAAGAGACTTTCATCATCAAGGTTCTTCTTTGTTGTTACTTCATGCTTTATATGTCATAGGTGTAGCTAGAGGTTTGACTTTTATAATCTTGATGGACTCCGAAGACTTTCATCATCAAAAATTTTCTTTATTGTTACTTCTTGCTTTGTATGTCATAGGTGTAGCCAAGGGTTTGACTTTTATTATCCTTGATGAAACCCGAAGACTTACATCACCAAGGTTCTTCTCTATTGTTACTTCTTACTTTGTATGTCACAGGTATAGTTAGAGGTTTGACTTTTACAATCTTGATGAAGTCCGAAGACTTTCATCATTAAGATTCCTCTCTTTTGTTACTTCTTGCTTTGTGTATTACAGGTGTAGCTAGGGGTTTGACTTTTATTAACCTTGATGAAACCCGGAGACTTACATCATCAAGGTCCTTCTTTATTGGTACTTCTTACTTTGTATGTCACAGGTGTAGCTGGAGGTTTGATTGTTATAATCTTGATGAAGCCTAAAGACTTTCACCATCAAGATTCTTCCATGTGGTTACTTCCTGCTTTATATGTCACAAGTGTAACCAGAGGTTTGACTTTATAATCTTGATGAAGCCCAAAGACTTTCACCATCAAGATTCTTCTCTATTGTTAGTTCTTTCTTTGTATATCATAGGTGTAGCCAAAGGCTTGACTTTTATAATCTTGATGAAGTCTGAAGACTTTCATTATCAAGATTCTTCCCTGTATTACTTCCTGCTTTACGCATCACAAGTATAGCCAAGGATTTGACTTTTATTAACCTTGACGAAACCCGTAGACTTATATCATCAAGGTCCTTCTCTATTGTTACTTCCTGCTTTGTATATCATAGGTATAGCCAAAGGTTTGACTTTTATAATCTTAATGAAACCTTAAAACTTACATTATCAAGATTGTTGTCTGTTGTTACCTCCTGTTTTGTATATCATAGGTATAGCCAGAGGCTTGATTTTGATTGATTGACTCTTGGTGTTGACAGTCCCAATGAAACTCGGAGACTTACATCATTGGGGGTTTTCCTTAGTATATATATGTAGAATTTCTTCTACATTGTTTCTATCCAAGGGTTATCAACATTTTCTTGCAACCATAGGATGACTTTGTCGTAGTGTCACAATGGGTTGTAATGACCACTGTGAGGGCATTAGCCTAGTGTCTTGTGGGTTGTCCTAATAAGAATGGAAACCCCTATTTTGTTGGTGCAGTCATCTAAATGTCCCTAATGAATAACGGAGATACTTCATTAAGGGTTTGCTTAATGAAGAACATGAGACCCCCATTCTACAAAGTTAAGGTCAGACATTATTTTTTTGAGGTGTCATCTCCCCTGAGTGACATCATTGCAGGGTGACTTTGGGTTGTCATAACCAAAGACCTGAATTTTCTTTTCCATGTAAGTATGGTGAACACCCATACTGATTTGGGATTTGAATCTTCTTCATTTTTTTCTTTTGACACCCAGTTTAAGGAGATAAACAATGCAACACATGTCCTCTAGTTCTGTTTTTAGGGTTGGATTTCTTGTTTGATCTATTTGAATTGATGGCCTTGTATAAGGAGGTGGATCAGGCAAATAATGCCACTTATCCTATTTTCAAGGTTTGATTCTTGATTGATTTAATTAACTTGATAACCCCAACTAAGGAGGTGGATCATGTTGTGCATGCCACTTGTCCTATTTTCGGGGTTTGATTTGTTTTGACAATCTCATTTAAGGAGGTGAATCATGTTGAACATGTTCACTTATCCTAGTTTAGAAACCTATTTTTCTTTTGATATTTGTTGCTTTCATGTTATCTTTTGTAAGGCAGCTGACATGCCCTCCCATGATTTCTTGTTTTTGCTTGTTTTGACATTTTAATCGGCTTGCTTACTTTGACTTTTTGCTTGCCCCCTGTTTTGGCCGTATGGTAAAGGTGAATTGACCACTTGTCCATTTGTAACTTGGATTGCCCCCATGTCTGTTGATATCATTGCTTTATTGTTTCTTTTCTTTTTTTCATTTTGACTGAAAGTGAAGAATGTATCTCTTTTTTTTTTCTTTTAACTTTTTGAAAAAAATCAATGATTTTTTTTTTTTTTGGCTTGAGAGATTGAGTCATTATTTAAGAAGATCCATTTTTTTTCCCTTTGTTTGGTATGATTGTGCCATCTGATTTAACTTTTCTGGTGTATTGAGATTTAGCCCTTAGCAATCATTACTTAAATAATTTTCTCCATACTTCATTCTTGTAGATTAAATACCATTGAAGACGACCTTGTACATCTAATGTTGACCACTGACTTTGCCCCAAGTTTGACTTTTCTTTTTTCTTTCTTTTTTTGTCCCTTTTTTGCCCCTACAAAGATGATTCTTTATAAGTCTAGGTTTCACATCATTGTTGCATCCAAGCGCTATTTCTAGTTTTCACTTGGGCCTACGACTTTTGTTTTTTGCCATAACTAATTCTTTTACTAATGACGCCCTTAAGTGTTTTCACCATGCTCTTTTAGACTACACTTTTTTCCTCTTTTTTTTTTTGTCTGCTCTTATTCCCTTGACCATGCGTTAACCATGCATTGAAATTGTATTATATCATGCCTGTGCAAAACTTTAAGAATCAGAGAGGACTTATTGATAAGACAAAATGTGGCTTAGGATAAGGGGTTTTCAATAAAATGGGAAAAATGCTCAAAATTTTGATTGGATCTAAATTTAGGTTGCCTACGTACCCTGATTTAGGGATCAAGTTAAAACATAGTTCACACATTGTTACTTAGATAATACATTTTTTTTTCTTTTTACTTTTCTTTGTTTGCTTCTTTTCTTTTTAATGTCAAACCAACAATGTTGTTAAAGGCACTTTGACTTAAGGATTTTCCTTGTTTCTTCAAAGATCAAGGAGGACTTAGATTGTGGGATGAAACAAGACCTGGGATTTGGTTTTCCAATAGAATGGATCGAAGGCTCAAAACTGATTTGATAACTTTCTTTATGGTTTAGATGCTCATAGTAACATTTGATACATTTTTGACGTTTTTGTCTTCACCTCTTTGCCTATTGCATGGTTTGAATCCTTGTATACCATAAGCTTCATTGTTGGATGTGTGTTGACATGACTGAACCTAAATTCAAGTTGCCTACATACCCTACTTTAGGGATTAGGTCTTATGTAGTTCATTTACTTTTTTTTTTTTTTCATTTCTCTTCTCTTTTTCTTTTTTTATTTTTTATTTTTATTTTTTACATCAACTTCCAATTTTGAACACTTGATGTTTGACACCATCTCTTTTTAGGCCTTCTTGCAAGGTCATATCATTAGTTTTGGTAAGCATCAAGGGATAATGGTTTAAGAAATAATTTCTTTTTTGTAAAGGCTCAAGTTGTCTCACTAGCAATAAAAATTGAATGGGTCATCAAAGAATCTAATCTGCCAAATCGGCCTCCTATCATATCTTTAAACATTTGAGGTTTATTTCCTTTAGCCATTAGTGCACTTTAATTTCACAAGAAATAAAGGCTTAGGCTTAAAATATTTGACAATGGAATTTTTTTTGGTGATTCAAGATGTGGGACCAAACGGCCAAAAATGGTCTCTCTTCATTTCCTCATTGTTTTACACATGTCATGAAATTTAATACCCTTTTATGCATAATATTTATTGATTAGATCCATGATCAATGGTCAATATAGGTCTTCATCATCTATTTATCCTAACACAAGATTGTCCCAAGAGAATTCCATTCATAACAATGTAGGATCTTCAAAATTGGACTTGAACTTGAATGATGTCAATTGATCTTCCCCTCATCTGCATCATTTTCTCTATTGACATGTGGCCATATTTTTATAACTGAAGGTGCAACCATTTTCCTCGGTGTGTTGGATCATGCAAATTCTTCTAGAATATAGATTCTTGGGATTTGAATTTCAATGTGTAGGATTGCTTCTTTTCAATGCTCCTAAGAATATGGAATATGCCCATATGTCCTGAGACCAAATATCTATTTTTGAGCTTTCTTAATTTGATAGTGTCATCAACCACCCATAAAAGACTTTTTCATTTTTTTGTCAGCCAAAATCTGGAACCATCACTTAGGGTTGCTCTATTAAGATGAATTTTCTCCTAAGGTATTAGTTTTTCTTTCTTGATGAGGGTGGGCTGATGGGTAATGGACCTCCAAATCTGAACCAAAATCTTTGCATTTTGGTGTATTGCCCCATTGATGCAACTTTTGCTTGACAATGGTGGCTTCGTGGGTACTGAACCTGCATGTCTTGAAATAGATCTTGACATTTTTTTGTATTTCTCTACTAATGCCCTTTTTGGCAAGGGTGGGTTAGTGAGTAGTGGTCCTCCACATTTGATCCCAAAATCTTGATATGTTCCCACATTGATGCATCACCTTAAAATGTGCATGAAGTCTTAGCTCT
>JAOXJP010263904.1:0-20771 GCA_025762735.1 Platanus orientalis
AATTAGAAAGGAATACGTCGTTGAGGAACAACATGAGATTCCCTAGCATATCAACTTCCCAATTATAAAGCTCACGGGAAAACTCAATTTTCTATGAAAGACCCAAAGGGGAACTGGAGACTACTTTTGAAATCTTGGTCTATTTATTTTTCAATAGGCTAAACAATCTAGGGTAAGATTGAGAGAGACACTGATCCCCCCCCCCCAAAGACCTGACCAAAACCTAATAGAGACACCATTTCCCACAGAAAAATGGGTATAAGGAAAAAAGAGGGAACACAAAAGCAATATTTTTCCAAATCAAGGAAGTAAACTGTGATGATGAAGGATTAACATCCCAACCATTAGAATGATTGTCGTTCTTACTAAAAATAGTGGATTGCCATAAGCTACCTCTTTCATGGAGAATCTCCAGAGCCATTTACCTAAAAGCGCCAAATTCCTCTCCTTCAAATGATCTATACCCAGCCCCCAATCTGTTTCGACCGAGAAACCTCCTCCCAGTTAACCAAGTGATCCTTCTTACCCATTCCTCCGTGCCATAGGAAATTCCTTTGACACTTCTCCAACTCCTGAACCACCTTAGAAGACATCTTAAACAAAGACATAATAAACAGGCACATTGGACAAAGCTGTTTTAATATAGGATTTTTTCCAACAAGCCAACTTCTTCTACACCCTTTCCACCACAAGATCCCAAAAGGAGATAAACTTTGGGTGACCTCCCAGGGGAAGGCCTAAATATTTCAAAAGCCACCCATCCACTTTACATCCCAAACTAAGAGCAAAACAATCAAGATGCTCCTTGCTCACCCCAATGCCAACCAAACTAGATTTGAGAAAATTAACTCTAAGGCCAAAAATGGTCTAGAAATGTTGAAGAATATACTTCAAGTTCACAACCTGCTCCTTTGAATCTCTTATGAAGCACATGGCATCATCAGCATACTGCAAATGAAAAATACATAAATCATCCCTCCCTACACAGAATCCCTCGATTAAGGAAGAAGAGAGAGCTTTAGACATTAAAGCATTAAAGGAGTCATCCATAATAGTGAATAAAAATGGAAAAAGGGGATCACCTTGCCTGAGGCCACGAGAAGCCCCAAAAAATCCTTTTGAGATATCATTAAGCAAAATAGATAAATGAGGGTGATCCAAACATCATAATAATCCACCTAATCCATCTGGCTCCAAACCCTTTTTTCTTTAACACCCAGCTCCAAAAATCCCAGTCCACTCTATCATAAGCTTTCTCTAAATCAATTTTACCCACCAAGTCTGTCTTCCTTTTCTTCTTCAACCTATCTACACATTCATTAGCAATAGAGATACCATCCATGATTTGTCTACCCTTCACAAAAGCACCTTGGGAATAAGAGGTAATCTTATCCATCACCGTTCTCAATATCAGAGAAAGAACCTAAGCAATAATTTTGAAAAGGCTACTAACCAGACTTATGGGCCTAAAGTCTGAGAGACCTGAAGCCCCATCCTTTTTAGGGATAAGCACTAAAAAAGAAGCATTGACCCCCACGTTGATGAGACGATTCTCGAAGAACTCGGCAAATACCTTCAAAAGGTCATATTTAATAAGATCCTAACATACTTGGTAAAAAAACATAGTGAATACATCTGGCCCCAGCAATTTATCATTTGCCATAGAAAATATAACCTCTTTGATCTCTTCCTCAAAAAAACCACTTTCCAAAGCCTCCGCATCCGACCCTTCCAAAGCATCATCGAAAAGATTTTCAATAACCGGACACTCCCCCTCTCCTTGGAAGAAAGATTAGAGTAAAACCGAATTGCTTCCTCTTTAATCCAATTCATGTCTTCCACCACATCACCCTCTATGCACAACTTGGAAATAATACTTTTTCTTTTTTTTCCCATAAGTGACCCTGTGAAAAATTTTGATATTCCCATCACCTTCCTTGATCTACTTACATTTAGCTTTTTGACTCCAATTGATATCTATACACCGAAAGATGAACTCCATGTTAGCAAGAAGGTCCTTTCTCTTTTCGTCCAAATTAAAAGGAAGCATACCATTATCATCCAATTTCTTATAAATACTTTGAATCTCCTCCCATATTTCCGCCTTTTTGTCATTCAATCTACCAAAGGTTTTTTTATTCCATTCAACAAGCTTCTTTTTTCACAAATTGAAGCTTCTTAAGGAAACGAAAAACTCTTCCCATCCACCAATTTGACATTCTTCCCACCAAAGTTTAATAGACTCAAGAAAAGAGGGATGGAGAGACCACATATTTTCGAACCTAAACGGACTGGGACCATAATTCAGATTGGAAGTGTTAAGCATAATAGGCCAATGATCAGATGTAATCTTTGGAAAGCATTCTTGAGTGAAACGAGGATACAAGTCTTCCCAATCACTAGAGACAAGAAATATATCCAATCTACTCAAAATGGGTTGCTCTTGGCCATTAGTCAAAGTGAACTTTGCATTGAGTAAAGGGTTATCTCTAAGAGAGCAATCATTAACAAAAACCATAAGATCCCGCATACTCCGCGTCATACGCAAGGGGTGTTCTTCTCATTAGCGAATTTTACAACATTAAAGTCTCCCCCAATAATCCAAGGGCCAGGCCAAAAACCCCTAACATCGAACAATTCTTCCCAAAACTGATGACGGGTGTAGGGAGAGCAAGGCCCATACACCCCAATGAACATCCACTCTAACCCAAAACCAATCTCCACAAATTGCACTGAAATTGAGAAAATCCCAATCAGTTCATCCACCTTCTACACAACCATAGGGTTCCAGGCCAATAACAAACCACCCGCCACACCAATAGTAGGAATATCAATCTAAGCAGACAAATCCCCACCCTTGAAGAATCACCAAGTCTGGCTTATACTTTTGAAAGCACTCCCTCACCTACCTTCTTTTCTCAATTCCTTCCAACCCTCTAACATTCCAAGAAATAAACTTCATTCCAAACCCATACTCATCCCCCTTCCTAATCTATTGGCTCTTTCCAACCCATGAAAATCAATACCATCTTTTATTTCCCACTCTAGACTACGGAGTTCCCTATTTCCCCTTAAACTTTTCTTACTACTTTGGCACCCAGTTGAGTCATTCATGTAACCATAAATAAGCACTACGTTTCCTACCATATCACGAACCTTGAGTCCCATATTTCGAAGATTAATGTCCACTCTTTTGATAGCCTTAAGCCCACTTTCCTAAGGAGCATTCCAGTTACAGTCCCCCTTTATATTAGCCATCTCCCAATATCCTCCCCATTTCCTCCAGCATTAAGCATGTTATGGAAATCCACTATTTTATTGCAAACCTGTCCAGAAACATCAATAACAACGGGAAAAAATTGACAACAAAAATCATAGCATTGAGGAGTAGGAACAATGGAAGGAGTAGCATTACTAGATTGAATAGAAGAGGGGTTTGGAAGAATACCTTGGGCCTCGTGGGAAAGGAATGAGGAAGAAGCGGTGTCCCTTGGTTTGAATCATAATTACCGCTCTGAGTAGCAGCTGTCTCACGATCAATGGCCACCTCTACTGATAACCCCATGTTTTGCATGATTTCCTTGTGACAGGAATCTGCCAGATCAAGCGAAAAATCCCCTTCTGCCTCATCCACTAAATCTGAATACTAAACGAGTCGGCCTTAGTGAGAGGGAGTATAAAATTCAAGACAGATTCTGGCATTTGGAAACACTTCCTCCTCCGGCTCTCTGACCTGTACTCATCCTCCTCAAAATTCATGAATTCTTAATTGGCGATAAGCCCCCAACGAGAATCCTCAAGCCCAACAAGGTTAGAAGAGCAGCTCCCAGACGACATACCTCCTCTAAGATCGCTACACATCTCCGAAGAGGGTCCCAGCAATGAGGGAACTTTGGATGAGAACACAGGAGTTGCAATAAGGTTTGTACTGTAGACGAATCTTATTCCTCTATTGCTGGTAAAGGTGACATCATTGCGAGTCCATCTCTACATCTATCCTCAGTTTTTCACGATCCTAATTTTTCACTTAATCACTTGTCTATCAATCATATTACTAAGTCTCTTAATTGTAGTGTCACCTTTTTTTCATCCTATTGTCTATTTCATGAATTGGAAACAAGGAGAACAATTGGCCAAGGTTTTGAGAAAACAGAATATAGTTGTTGTATACATCAGCAGCAATTGCATCACTAGTCCAGCAAGTCACTATGGCACCAAAGAGTTTGAATAAGAGTAATCCTAAAGAGTTATTACAGTGGCACAACAAATTAGGCCACCTATATTTTCCTTTACTTCAAAAAATATTTCCTTCGTTTGTTTCTTCTGGTTCTAAGTTGCATTGTAAACCCTGTAAACTGGCAAAACATTGTCGTGCAGTTTATCCTATTAATAAAAATAGAAGTTTTTCCCTATTTGATATTGTGCATTCTGATGTGTGGGGACCTTTCCCGATTGTATCTTTATTTGGATTTCGTTATTTTGTAACATTTATTGCGATTACAGTAAAACTGCATGGGTTTACTTGTTAAAAGCCAAGAGCAATGTTTTCTTTGATGTAAAATCGTTTATTCAATAGGTTCATATTCAATTTGAAGCCAAAGTGCAAATCTTCAAGTCAGATAATGGGGGAGAGTACTTGTATGGAGGTATTATTTCTTTTTTCAATGAGTCTAATATCATCCATCAGATGACGTGTCCTAGTACCCCAAAGCAGAATGGCATTGCGAAAAGTAAAAACCGACATTTACTGAAAATTACCCGTGCACTCTTATTCACCATGAACTTGCCAAAGACATTCTAGTCTAAGGCATTGCAGACTGCAGCTTTTCTCATGAACCACATGCCATCTTGGATACTTCAATTTAAAACTCCCCTCGAGCTTCTCTCTCCATCCACTCCTTCGTTTTCTCTTCCCCCTTAAAACCTTTGGGCGTATATTTTTTGTTTACATATCCAAATCTAACCATATCAAACTGGATCCTAAAGCCCTCAAGTGTATGTTTCCTTGATATGCTGCAAATCAAAAGGGGTACAAGTGTTATCGTCCATCTACTCAACGACGCATGGTATCATGGGATGTGACGTTCTTTGAGGGGTCCCTTTCTTTTTTTCACTAAAGACTTCTATTTAGGGGGAGAATGTTGGTGTACGAGAAGAGCTGCCTTTGTTTCTCGTTTACCATTTCCATCTAACTTATTTATTAGTCGTGGTAGTCCTAAGGATGTTAAGGTTCAAGAGAAGGAAAATGTTGATGATCAAAGGAAAAAGGAATTATGAGTGTACTCAATAAAAGGGAAAGAAAAGGTGTTGGACAAAGAACAAAGACAAGATGAAGCGCCATCTCAAAAACCTAGTCAAGAGATCTCTTTAGATTCTATTCCTGAAATGGGTATTGTTCCTTCCTCAGGTGTTAATCCTTCAGATACTTCTCTTAATGATACAAATGTTCTTATTGCCATTCGTAAGGGTGTGAGATCTTGCACTTAACATCCTCTTTCTAACTCTGTTTCTCTGAGTCACTTGTCCTCATCGTTTCATAGTTTTTATACCTTGTCTTCAATTTCAATACCCAAGAATGTGTCAAAGGCATTATCTTAACCACAGTGGAAAGCTACCGTGGAGGAAGAGACGAGAAAACTTGAAAAAAAAAATCATAAATGGGAAATGGTTAACCTTTCACGAGGTAAAGAACTTATTCGATGTAAGTGGGTGTTTACCATAAAGTATAATGCAAATGGTACCATGGAAAGATACAAAACCATACTAGTTGCAAAAGCATATACTTAGTCGTATGGGATTGATTACCAAGAGACATTTAGACCAGATGCCAAAATGAATTTCGCCAAAGTACTTATTTCTCTTGTTGTTGCACAACACTAGCCGTTATACCAGTTTGACGATGCATTTTTTAATGGTGATCTTAAAGAAGTATACATAGTGCCTCCTCCTAGGTTTCGACATCCGGAAGACAAAGGGAAAGTTTGAGTGTTAAAAAAGGCCTTGTATGGTCTAAAGCATTTTCCTAATGCCTGGTTCGAGCGGTTTAGGCTAGCTAAGTTAAAGAATGGGTATGTTCAATGTCAAAGCGATCACACCCTATTTGTGAAGTGAGAACAAAGGAAACTTACAGCTTTAATTGTTTATGTCGATGACATAGTGGTTACTGATAATGATGAGGTAGAAGTGAAGCAGTTGAAGACAAAGCAAGCAAGGGAGTTTGAATTTAAAGATCTGGGACAACTAAGATATTCAGTTGCAAGGTCAAAGGGTGACATTTTTCTATCACAAAAGAAGTATGTACTTAATCTTCTACAGAGGACAAGGATGTTTGGATGTAAACCATTTATTGTCCCTATTGATCCCAATCACAGACTCAAGGAAGATCTAGATAATCGTCTAATTGATGCAAGGAGATATTAGCATCTAATGGGACCATAGTTACTAGAGCAGGAAACAATGCAAAAGCTGGAAGCGAGGCTCAATAAATCCTTGGGAAGCGAAAAGCAAAAAGCAATAATAAATTAAATATCTACAAGTTATAATCAATAATTTCAACTACAATACAATAAAATGAATAATCTTAAAGCAAGTACAAAAAAACCTAAATAGCTATATTATGTAAGTACAACGAATCATGACATATAAATCAATATACAAACCATTTGTTATTAGTATAGCCAACCACACATAAGATTTTTTGTAGATAACTTACATCTTAGAGTCAGACTATAGAAGACCTTGTATTAAAACCATCAGATTTGAATCTTTTTTTATATATAAATAAAAATAATATAAACAATAAATTCAATACTAAAATCTTATTTTTCCTACAAAATCATTTCTAAATCTCATAGATAATATTTTATTCAATGCTAACAGCATAGGATTTTCATTAAATAGAATATAATATTGTTTTTTGGATAGCTTCCCAAACAATTCTCTCAACGTTTTTACTCGATTCTCTAGAGGATTCCACTTGATTCCCTAAATAGCTTTCACAAGCATGTGTGTGTGTGTGACTTTGATTTTCACATGTTTCAAGTGGATCGACATTTCATAAAGGAGAAACTTGAATGGGGATGGATTTGTACTCCCTTTGTGAAGACCATAGACTAATTGGCGGATGTTCTATGATTCCATGAAGTTGTAAGAAAGCTGGGAATGAGAGATGTCTATTCTCCAGCTTGAGGGGAAGTGTAGAAAGATATGAGGGTTATGAGTGTCATAGTGTTCAATATATCTACTATATACATATTGTATACATATATAAGGTATACTGTCAGAATAACTATATAAATAATGTTGTGGGAGTGTAAGTGGCACACGATTTCTCTCTCTCTCTCTCTCTCTCTTCTTCTTCTTCTTCTTCTTCTTCTTCTTCATCTTCTTTGTTTTCTTCACCTTGTTACAGGTGCGATTTTCAACCAAATGTCATCATCACTCTTCTCAATAGCAATATGTATCTACGAATGTGACCTTTTTTAAGTCCATTCCATTTTTTCCTTAGAAAAACTTTTCTTTGGAAGGAGATTTCAAGTGAAGAGATGTCTTCCTTGCCATTGCCTGCTTTTTACATTTCTTTGATGATAGGGGAAAAGAAAAAAAAATTAAGTAGGTATATGCCAGAAGGAAGGAGACCAATGAGAAGCATCCTCCTCATATCCTTAGATTTGCTAAAACATTGAGGAGTCACATAATTTAATGTGTAATACAAAATAGCATTAGGCCATACTAAGGTTTCAAAACAAACCTGTAGTAGATTGTTTTCATGTTAGTTTGCAAGTTCTCAGCATTGAATGTCGGTATGTCATTTGTACCATCATTGGACTTCTTCTCAGAAGCTACTGAATCATCATGTCCCGCCATTACTTCTTCTGTGTATCTAAGAAAATAAAGTGTTTAACAGTTAAAAAACTGGGAAAAGAAAAAAACTAAAGCATGGTATTTGTCACAAGAGCTTATCATATTTTGAATTTTTGTAGAAAAAAAAAACTAAAATAATTAGGTATGGCCTAAATTTGCAATAAACATCAACAATGATCCAAAAGAAGATTAAAAGACAGATACACCCAAGGGTAAATTAAACCATCTCAAATCAAATACAACAGCACCCTATGCATATAGCAAAACGTAGCAGTAAGAGGGTGGGTAAGGGTGATGCCAAAATCATAAAATAAAATCTACTGTTTAGATTCCTAATTATTCTTGTACATTTTTGCAGGTTTAAAGCCTAGACTCCAAACAGTAATCATAGACAAAAAAAGATGGGTAACCAAGACAATAATGCCATCATAACAAAACATCTAAAGGACTGCTAGTATGTCCCTTCACCCACTGGAATCCTCTAAACTGAAGAAGCAACTGGAGATGAAATATCCAACTAGTCCATCTTCCTCATATCCTCGTCCAATCATCATCTTCATCACTAAATCCTGAAATACCCAATAAGAAGAAAAGAAAATGACACTACAAATGAAGGATTTGGTGATATGACTATGGATAACAATTTCAAAGTAAACTTGGGAATATATAGAACAAGAGACAAAAGAAGATTAGGAATAGCAGGACCATTTACTTTACTAGCAACAGGAGAATAGGAACCATCAACTATCCTAACTTTATCTCTATCAGAACAAATATAAAAAGTAGAGAAAAAGGATGAAATAGAAGTCATGTGATGAAAAGCCCCTGAATCGATAATCCAGGGACTGTTAGATGCTGGGACAGAATCAGTAAGAGCTAATGCAAAGATACTTGATTAGGCAAAGGAAGAGGTGAAGGTTATAGTGAGAAGCTCCAGATGCAAAAAAACAATGAAGTGACTCAATCTCCTCTCATAATCGATCTACATCAAATGGGACTGGAGTGGCAAGCACTAACTCAGGAAAAAGTGAATGTAATAGTACTAAGCACTAGTTCAACCACCATAATCTAGGGCTGTCAACGGAGTGAATAAGCCTATACCAGTATTTGATCCATGAAAATTATACAAGCATCCCTGTTCGATTCAATATTCAACAAATATTGTCAAATAGGATTCGTATCTGACTCCATTTATTTAAACGAATATCCGGTACTAATCCGATTACATAGGTGAAAATCTTAGAAAATGCAATAACCCTTTGTCAATAATCTTGAAGCCAGCAAGGGATTCTGAATACCCAACCTCAGAGGACATTGAAGATGCCAGCTTGGTAAGTTGGAAAAGTCTGGGTGTTCTACCACAGACCTGGGTTCAAAACCCGTCTTCACCTATAATTACCTATCAAAAAACCTCAGAGGACAACAACCTCCATGAACAAACCTCCCTATGATTTAAGCCAAGTTTTGGACCAATCTGTGCCCTAGATTTAAGGCAATAACAAACTTGTCATCAACAATTCTTTCAAAGAAAAAAAAAAAAGCAGATGTCTATCTGTTGCGATCTTCATCTTCAAAGGAATGGTAAATAAAGCGGAAATGAAGACGAAAACAAAGGAGTAGGAAAATGAGGAAGAAGAAGAAGAAAAAATTAAGTTATCATTTCGTTGTTACACCTTGTCGTCACCGTCCCCACCTTACCGACGCAACTCCATTGTTGTCCCCATTCGCCAGAGGAAGTCTACACCTCTGTTTTCTCTCCCTCTCCCTTTCTTCTATTAACCCTACCTCTTCTATTAACCAAGCCCTTTTGAGTTTTTGGTACTTTCAAATCATACAATGACGTATACACCCTGAGGGAGAGTCATTAATTTGAACCGTCAAATGAGGTGCTAACACCATCAAGCAAGTCCCATTATTTATTCCAACAGTTTGGATATTGTCCACATGAAGGGTCAGTCTTAGGATTGACCAATAAGTAAATCCCATTATTCCAACAGAACACTATCAAGCAAATCCATTCCAATGGTTTGGATGCTATCCAAATGAAAGGACAACCTGATATTCTAATGGTTTGGATGTTGTCCAACTGAAGGATTCAATTTGAACGGCTATGAAAAATGTAACATCCAATCTTACAAACTTTAATTTTAGCAGGTGAAAAAATTTAATATCTTAATGGAATTCTGATTGTCAAGAAAAAATCATAAATTAAGCCAATCTATATGAACCTCAGCTTGGGTGTGGACTAGTAAATAACCCACCAACGATCACAATGTATAAGAAAATGCATTTGACAATTCCTACTTTAAGCCCTATGTATTTGTAACCAGATCAACTAATTAAAATTAAAATTAAATAAATTAAATTAAACAGTAAAAATTACAAAATATGTATTACAACATTTTATTTACCATAGCACCTTACTTTAAGCCTCTGTATTTACCAAGACACCCTTGTCACATTCTATGCCATGCATTGAATTGTGATGATCTGATATCTTTTTCAATATAGGGCAGTCAACAGAGCAAATAACGCTATATTCGTATTTGATTTGTTCATATTTTTGTATTCGACGGATATTCAGAAATAAGCTTCGAGTTCGAAATTCATTTAAATATTAGAATATCGAATACAATCGGATATCCGATAGCATGAGAGAAAGAGAGAGGAAGAAGAGGGGAAAAAACTCACCAAAGTCACTATTGCCATCGCCATCTCCGACATTGCCAAACAGAGAGAGGAGGAAGTGCCAATGAAAGGCGTTGTTGTCACCATCTCTGACATCTTCAAACACACACACACACACACAGAAGAAGAAGAAGTGCCGTTGAAAAACCATCAGCTCCGGCATAAGGCGTCACCATCGCCGTATGGGTTTTCACATCCTGAGTTCACCAAGCTCACTGAACAAAAAGAGAGGGAGAAGGATAGTCCACTACAACACCGTTCGTTCAATTGCCGAACAGTGAGAGAAAAAAGAGGGGGGAGAGAGAGAGTTGCTTACCATAGTCATGCCTCCCACCGTGATGCAGCAGCCTATGAGACAGTGGCAACTATCCTCTTGCTTATGGCCCAGCCCACCTTAAACTAGCATCTAAACAGCCCATCCAAGTTCTCTTAACCCAATGCCTATTCATCCAGTCCATGATCCATTTACCCATGATCCAGAATACATTTATACATGCTCCATGACCCACCTAACCATTTACACAACCAATGAGTCAAGGTTTTCCAACTTCCCCAGTATTTAGTGTAGAGAAAGTGGGTCTATTTATTATGTTGCTATTTTTCTATGTACTTTATGTTTTCCAATTATAGTGGTTTTGGAAGAGTTATTGCCTTGTTTTTTATATATTCTAAAGAAAGGAAATGGAAAAAAAAAAGACTTTTGGATTGCTAATTTTTCCAGCCATTACTGTGTGCATGAAAGCTTCTCTCATTGTAGGTAGATTAAGTCCACTATAGTTGTGAGTGATTCCAGCTCCTTCTCCTCCGGTTGAATGATTCCTGAAATCCTTTATTCCCTCTCTTATCTTCTTCATTTTCTCTTGTTGCAATGAGCCATGCAGCCCTTGTTTTAGTGTTGTTTTGGTGCTTCAACATTGGCTCCTGCAACCCTCTTCAAGTTCTATATTGGAGCTACCTTTGTGGCACTTGCTGCCCCATTTTGTGTTACATCAAATTGGTATCATCAGAGCCACCTTTTGGGATGCATCACACCGCCTCTAGGGCTTTGATTTAGGGATAGAATCTTTTAGATGAGATGCCCTAAAGTTAAGAGCTTCATATCTAAGATCTCAACCGTCTATTATTAAAATCTTTCATGTATATATATATATATATATATATAGAGAGAGAGAGAGAGAATATTTTTCGGACGAATATTTATCGGAGCGGATGAATGTATATTCATATTCGGTTTGTTTATAACCGAATCAAATATAGATGCATATTCATATTTGCTTTTTTGGACCGAATATCGGATAGTTGACAACCCTACACCATATCGAACACCTACTCTACCCCCTGGAGTAAATCCTCATGTAAACGAGTGGCTATGCTGCTCTTGAGAGCATCCATGGAGATCCTAGCATGTCTCCTTAGGGTGCATTTGAATTTAGGGAACTGGGAGAGTGGAAATGGAAGTGGGGTACCCAAATCCATTTCCGTCAGTTGGGGTCGATTTTAAATTATACATATGGATTTAGGTCAAATCCCCACAAAATTAGAATACTGAATTGAAGCCCCAAATCAACGGAATTGAGTAACAAACCCATAGGGTGTTATTTCCAATTCCTTTTTACGAACAATGTGTGACCAAAATACCCTCACCAATGCTTCAGGTCTATTCAAATGACTAAAATGCCCTCCTCCCTCAATCAACTATGAGGAATTTTTTTAACACCCAAAGTACCTAAAATGCCGTCTGTTATTTTATTAATTAACCAAATGCCCCAAGTGAAAAATCTAGCTCATGTTAGCTATGTTTCAAGTCTATTCAAATGACTAAAATGCCCTCCTCCCTCAAGCAACTGTGAGGAGTTTTTTTAACACACAAAATTCGCTCAGCTATTTATTAATAGACCAAAATGCCCTTGAGTTGAAAATCTAGCTCATGTAAACTTATGAAAGGAGTTAAAAATATATATAACTAGCTTCTTCCCCTGAGTGATCTTCATAATGGGTGATGCAGTGTCTAGTGTTGGCTGTTTACCTACAGGTTATAGGCCCACAAAACAAGAACAGAGGTATATCCAAACACAATTTATAAAGAACCACCAGAAGTTAGAAGTCAAGCACACACTTCTGCCCCCACATGTAAATTAAGAATCAACCCAATAACTTCATATAATATTGTTTACGAGTTCAGAGAACCAGCATGTTATAAACACATCTTTCAATACCACAAGCTCAAAACAGCATCCTATTCCACTTAGAAGCTTTACTAAAGAAGTGTATATGAAGTAATATGGATAAATTTATAAAAGAGTGATGAGGACATCCAAGTTCCTCATCTGGTGTACTAGCAAAGGAGGTGAATCAAGCCTCATTCGCTATGGTTCAAGTAATCCAAGAGCCATGTGGGGTCCACCCATGAGCACATGGAGGGGCTAGATTGCTATTAGTTATTTAGTTTTATTTATGTTTAGTTTTGGTGCAATTCCCGTGTGTTTTGAATAGGTATTTCATATACTATTTGGATCTTTGTAATAAGGGCAGATGAGTCTTTTTCCTTTTTTTATATGAGGGTTATTTTTGTAAGAGGAGGGGGGTGGCAGCTCTTAAAACCCTATTACTTTTTCTTTCTTTCTTTTAATGAAGGATTGAAAGCTTTAAGGAAGAGTGGCTGACGGCTGCACCAATATCCAGAGAGTGGAGTCTAGGACCTCCTCCTAGATCAAATCAATCTTGGTGAGAGGCCAACAGGAAAGTTTGTGCATTGTTCTCTTGTTGTTCCAGGTATTTGTTTATCTATGTTTTTTCTATATTCCTTCAATTTTATGTTGCTAATGGTGGAAGTGGGACATGGATGAGGTCTCTTATGCTCTCAACTGAAAGTTTACCTTGAACCCTTTACTTTCCAAGCCTTGAAATATGTTGAAACCTGCAGAAAATTTTCTGTATGAAAATCTTGGGTCTTCTACATCTGTTTGACTGCATTTGGCCACCTAGGAAATACCCAACCTGCTGTCTAAGTGGACAGATCTTCACCTATTTCATATCAGACCCTCTATATTGTTAAAGGAATGATTATTGCCGCACATTCTATGTTCAGTCCCAGTAAAACTGCAGCCTGAATCCTCTTTTATACCTATTTACAACCCTGCTAATATTTACATGTTAAACTCATTGTTGGACATATGGGCCTTAACATGTTTGTTGAATTATTTCCTAGATCTAATGATGGCAGTACTTTATTGTGTCTAATCTGATTTGATATCCATTTATGTGGCCTTGGATTGTATTGCATGATATTTGAATCATTGTTTAATCACCCTGTTGAGGCTTAAGATACACGGATGGTGAGTGGAAATTAGACTATACTAATCATTATTATGCGTAATTTGGTTTGATCTCTTCATTACAATATCAATTGCATGCACCCGGCATCAAAGTTGGTATCCGAGCATGGTTAGGTGCTTCCTTACATATGCTGGTTGCATGGTAGTACATAGCATGTCATTTAGGTGTTTGCATAAAGTTCCAATAGAGTTTGTCACGTGGTAGATTACTGCAGTGTGCATTTCACGTGTGCTGGTTGCATTCTAGAAAAAACATAAGTCTTTCACAAGATATTTGCATGGTAGATTAGGAGTTAGTACTTTCCTATGCATTAGGTACAGCCCATGGCATGTCCTCTTCCTTAGGTTTGCATTTTAAGAGTACATTCTTATTGTTGAATTCATTTCCCAGCATTGCACAAAAGTCATATCTTAGGTCCTAGGTACTTACATAACCCTTAGGAGTGTCTCTAGTGTATGCCCACATGGCGTAGCACTGACTACAATCGGAAAATGGTTGTCAGGAGCTTTGATATAGACCGAGCTTTATGTGATGAGGACATCGGGTCCAGGCGAGCTTTCCAGACTTATCAGAGGAGGCGCATGAGAGATGGCCCTATACTGTGGTTCCAGTAGAGTTTTATTTTATTGTTTTATTTATTTTATGTCTCTTGTTGGAGGGGAACACATGTTTATGAGGGTATTTTAGTCTTTAATAGTTTATTTGGGTTTTTTGTTATTATTTGTAGTTCGGGGGTATTTTGGAGAGAAGCATATTAGGCTTAGGGGTATTTTGGGCCTAACTTCTATTTTTGTATGAGACCTACTCGTGGAGGGGGAGTCCTTTTATAACCCACGACTAGACTTATCGAATTATGCAATTTTGAATTTAAGTCTTAACATGAGATACTCTTCTTCTTCCTTATTGCAGGTTAGAGACCCCCAAAACCTTGAAATGGGACTAGGCCCCCACCTAATTTAACACTGATGGTGGAGGACACTCCCTCCTCTTAGGTTAAAAGTTCTCCCACCTTCTTCTTCTCCATCTTCTCTTTGAATTTTACAATTTTTATATATGGCTGAAATCAACTACTTTGTGGAAGATTGACCACCATCACCTTGATCCTGAAGTTGTGCTCAATCCAACACATCTAGTAGGTCATATAGGACCAAGCGAAACACTTTCCATCATCCAACCATTGAAGCTTGCTGTTTTGAATGATCTCTATAAGTTTGTGATAGCACCAGGTGTGATTGAGGCTAAAAACAACCTGGAGAAGATCATTCACCGACTCCACATACCTATAGCTTTTGAGAAATTGATTTTTCTAGGGTGTTCCAGACCCTTGGGCAACCCATATTGTAACAAGACACTTCCAAAAGTGTTGCTCATCTTAGAAATCCATTAGGGTTACTACAGGGGAGGCGGCAACATCACTTTCTTAGGGCTGATTTTGAAAGTATTCAAAACCCCAATTTTCGGCCATTGATCTCATGGAATCTGATTGGTACACTACCCTAAGGCAGTAAGGAGATGATTCGTACAAGATCCAGGTGCTATTTACCTTATTTTGGTTTTCTTTCTTTAAACCCCTTCAAATAGTGATTGTTGGAAGTTATGGCATGTATTGTTAGGCGGTGAGATTAATTTCCTGAGTACATACCCTATGTTTAACCTTAATTTTCTGAACCTAAACATGTTTAAACCCTCTAGTACTTGCCACTATCATACCACTCTTGACTAGTGGACCAGTGGAATTCATTGAAATAGGGAAGCAAGTCTATTTTCGATTATATTGCCCGTTTTGATGAACTCATGTGGCGATGTGACATCACAAAGGACCCTGCAACCACCCTGAGTCATTTTAGATTGGGTCTTCATCCTGAATTCCAAAAGGAATTGATTCTCCATAATGAATTGACTTGGAAGAGGCCTATCGGTTGTGAGTTAGACCACCACTTGCAACCCAATATCTCACGAGTTTTTTATTCTCGTCGTAGTGAGCCTAAACCTATAGTGCTTGATCATGGGCTTATTATTGGGGGACAGCCTTCTAAAGGCCAACCAAGAAATTTCCGACCCTTTACCCAACTTGATAAGGGAAAAGGGGTTGCCAGAGGAAGCAAGGGTGGTAGCGACCAGACCAAGTGCTACAAGTGCAAGGGATTTGGTAACTTTACAGCCTAGTGCCCCACGGGAAAGTCTAATCTCTACATGGAGGCCACAAAGAAAGAAGATGGTGAGGACGAAAATGGGATTGATGAGGAGGTCCATCATCTTGATCTCCGACCTAGTGATGAGAAGCATGAAAGTGACGATGGTAAAGTTGCATTTATTTTGGGGACTACCTATGATCCCTATTCTCCAGATTCCATAACTCTAACGGTGGTGAGGTGTGTCCTCAACCAACAGAGAACAGATGATGACTGGCGTAGGACTACCATATTCTACAATTATTTTGCTTGTGGTGACAATAGCTGCAAGATCATCATTGATAGCGGGAGCTGCACCAATATGGTGTCCGCTAAAACTGTACAGCGACTTGGATTATCACCTGTCCCACACCCTCAGCCTTATAGGGTGTCATGGGTGGATACATCCTCTATTACAGTGTCCCAGAGGTTTTAGGTTCCCATTGCATTTTCCTCTTACAAAGACACTATCTGGTGTGACGTGGTGCCTATGGATGTAGGCAACATCATTCTGGGTAGGCCTTGGTTATATGACATGGATGTAATACTGTTTGGTCGCTCAAACATGTGTTCTTTTACATTCCAAAGCAAAAAGATTAGTGTGGATCCACTTCCACCTAAATCAACCTAGAACCCAAGAGTAAGGTAACTCGGAACAAGAAAGTCAAGGACTCCAATACAAAAGCCTTACACATCATCAACTCAAAAGAGTTTGAGTGAGAGGTCAGGGAGGAAGCCATGGTTTTTGCTTTAGTGGCTAGAGAGGTAGCTCCTGACGTTACTTCTGAGTGTCCTCCCAAGGTGGGACCAATATTGAGGGAGTTTCGGGACATGTTACCTAAGGATTAGCCAGATGAGCTTTCACTTATGTGTGATAACCAGCATGCCATAGGTTTGGTCCTAGGGGAAAATTATTGAATCTACCCCATTATCGCATGAATTCCACAGAACATACAAAACTGAAGAAGCAAATTGATGAGCTCTTAAGGAAGGGACTCATACAGGAGAGTCTTAGCCCATCTGTTGTGCCTGCACTTCTCACACCCAAGAAGGATGGCTCTTGGAAAATGTGTGTAGACAACAAGGCAGTCAATAAAATCACGGTGAGATACCGATTTTTTATCCCTAGACTACACGATATGCTTGATATGATGGTTGGTTCCACTATTTTCTCGAAAATTAATTTCAAGAGTGGATATCACCAGATTCACATCCGTCTTAGGGATGAATGGAAGACCTCCTTCAAGATGAATGATGGGTTGTATGAGTAGCTAGTTATGCCCTCCAGGCTTTCTAATACCCCGAGCACTTTCATGAGGGTGATGACTCAAGTGTACATCTAAGGACAGTATGTGATCTCCTGAGGAAGGAGAAGTTGAATGCGAACCTAAAGAAATGTTCTTTCATGACATCACAGGTTGTCTTCTTAGGGTTCATAGTTTCGGTTGTTGGATGTTTACAAATCTCGAAAAGGTTGGTGATATAATAGAGTGGCCTTAACCTCGGAACATTCATGAGGTCCGTAGTTTTCATGGTTTAGCAACCTTCTATAGGCGTTTTATCAATGGGTTTAGTACAGTGATGGCCCCTACTACTGATTGTATTCGCAAGAGGGACTTTCACTAGACTAATGCGGGGCATCAAAAGCACTCAAGGAGATTAAGTTTAGGATGACTAATCCTCCTGTCATGCGCCTCCTAGACTTCTCCAAAGTCTTTGAGACAGCGTGTGACGCGTCTGGGGTCGGGATAGGAGTACTCAATTAGGAGGGGCAACTTGTAACTTAATTCAGCAAGAAGTCAAATAGAGCCTGACAAAAGTACTCTACCTACGATAAAGAGTTTTATGCGGTAGTCCAAGCATTGAGATGCTCGAGACACTACCTTCTACTGCTGGAATTTGTACTTTTTTCTGACCATGAGGCTTTGAAGTACCCCGGCTCTCAGAAAAAACTAAGCCCAAGGCACGCAAAGTGGGTTGGGTTTCTTCAAGAGTACACTTTTGTACTCAAACACAAAGCCAAGGTTGAGAATAATTTTGCAGATGCTTTGAGCCACAAGGTTTTCCTGCTGCAAACATTGAACATCAAGGTGACTAGATTTGAGAAACTAAAAGATGATTATGAGACATGCCCAAATTTTGGAGAGACGTATGCTTCTATGCTGAGCGACCAATCTTGTAGCTATAGTGATTTTATATTGCAAGATGGGCACCTTGGTGCGCAATTTCCCAGTCTGAGAGTTGCATGCAAGAGGTATCGCCAGACACTTTGGCAAAGACAAGACTATTGCTCTAGTCGAGGACTGATTCTATTAGCCAAACCTTAAAAGGGATGTGGCCAAAATAATAAAACAGTGTCGTACTTGTCAACTAACAAAGCAAAGGAAGCAAAATACCGGACTATATTCGCCCTATGCGGCCGAACAAGCCTAAAAGAATCAGGGGGGTGGAAAGAAATTATTGGGGTGCTATAAAAAGTTCTCAAATAAATAAGGGCCTAATAACTAAAATACCCTAAAACAATAAAATAATGTCTCTTATGTCCTAACCTAACTAAAACATAATTTAATGAACTAAATAACATGGAATAATGGAAATTAAGTCCTAAAATAACATCAAATAAAATACTAAAGTGTGCCATACTATAATCCATGAGCTACACATGTGTGGGGCCTGTGAGCCCTACCAAGGTACATATCGGCCCACTTGATCTTCCATGTACGCATCAATGGGTGTGATTATCTAGGAACTTAAAGCCCTGCAGAAGCCCAAGCATAGCAAATGCAAAACTTCGGTGCCCAACTCACAAAACTTGGGAATCCTTGATGATGGGCCATAGAATCTCAAGGCCACCCACTAGGATTGGGACTGATTGAGATTTTCGAATATATATATATGTATATATATTGTCCTCTGCCACCCATTTGTAAGATGAAACCAGAGCTGATCTCTAGACTGTAGAAGGTTGTGCAAAATCAAAAATTACTCACACATTTTCCAATCTCAATTCCTAAACTCTCTCCATCTTCCTCTATCAAATATAATCTCACACATCTCCTCTCAACTCCTAAAATCTCTCACAAATCTCTCATCCACTTAGATGCTCTAACTAATTTTTTGTTCTTTACTTTTCCTAAAACACCCCCTGTCTCTCCTATAATCTTTCATTCTTTTAATCTCTCTCTCTTTCCCAAATTCTCAATACATCTCTCTACTCCCTCCTATAATCTCTCACCTAAAACATCTCTCTTATAATCTTTCGTATTTAATGTCACTAATAATTTTATCTCACATCTCTCTCCGATTATAATCTCACATTCCCATCCCAAAACATCTCTCTATCCTATTGTATCTCTTTCTATTTTTATTGTTTTAAACATCTCACATATTTTACCCAAAAAAAAAAAATCTTATACGTCTCCCACATTATCTCTTTCCTTCAATGTATTTTCTCTCTAACATCTCCACCCATTTCTTCCTCTTTAAAATTTTTACTAATATTTTTTTCAATCTTTTTCATAAAAATTACTTTTTTTCTCTCTCCAACGTTTCCCTCTCTTTAATACATTCTAAGATGTTTACCAGAAAAAAATACATTCTATGGTTTTTAATTTTCTATTAATAAAATTCTTAAGCCACAATTTAAAAAAAAAATCATAAACCAAAGATCTCTCTCAATGTCTCTCCTAAAATAACTCTACTACCTAAAATCCCTCATTCTTCCTAAACTAATATTATTCTCTCTTTTTTATTAAGCTAATTTATTTTTCATTAATAAAAATTCTTCATAGTTTTGTCTTCCCTATTATTTCTCCCTTTATTAAGATTTCTATTGAAACAAAAGTTTCCCAGAATCACTTCTCCACGTGGAGCAAGACTAGATCCTATAGTCATTAATTGACACATTTTCTACAAGGAAATCTCTTTATCCCTCATCTAAATTCTCTCCTCACATCTCTCCCTCCTATAATTATTCAAAACATTTCTTACCTACTCTTAAATTCTCATCCAATTATTATTTTGTGGGAAAGGACACCAAGAGACGTCATCTGGAATAAAATGGGTGGGTGGTGCAATATTTGAATATGGAATATACATTTTATTCCATATTCTCTAAAACGTTGCTCTTGCTACTACCAAAATATAAAAAATAATAAATAAATAAAACCGTTCTCTCGCAATTATCAAAAAAAAAATCCTCTTTTAAGTCAATGGTCTTTCATTTAATTGTGTAATTTATGGGTTAATTACTCCTTTATTAATTAAAAAAACATTTATTTAATTTTTTCCTTGGTAAATAAATTATTTTTGAGGGTTATGTGGGCATGGATAATATTTTAGATAAGCTCATATTAATATTTTTCTGTTGGGGCATTAAAAAAAATATTTCATTTTTAATATTTTTTCTTTGTTTGATACATATTGTTTTCTTTTTTGATTTGTTGAATTTTGTTATTCTATTATTTTGGATATAATCATTCAAATATAAATATACAAGAAAAGAGTTTTGTGGTAGTACCCTCTTTTATACATTTTTTTTTTTTTACTTATAGTTTTACATGAATACCTTATATACAATCTTGGTTGAATTGGCTTAACCCAAACCTAACCGAACCATGCTTTGGTTCAACTTGGATGGAGCAGCCTGGCTAGAGTTTGGGTTGGTAAGGGTTGAATGTTCAGCTCTTTAGGTTGGGCTTGGGTTGGCCCCAA
>JAOXJP010263915.1:0-20767 GCA_025762735.1 Platanus orientalis
AAACTTTATCTTAACCCTCCATTTGTTGCAAACCCTAGGTCAAACCCCCACACTACTTGAGATTTAATCTCAGCCCCTAATTGAATCCAACCAATGGGAGGGGAGCCTTGCTCCCCACACCATGTAATCTTAGCCCTCTACCTCCCAACTTGATAGATTCAATCCTAGCGCTTAACCCAACCCCCAAGGTCTATAAATAGACCAAATTTCATGCCAAACAAGGAGGAAATCTGAGAGAAAAAAATTTAAAAAAAAAAAAGAAGAGGGAAAAGAAAAAGAAAAGAGAAAGAAAGAAGATAGAGAAAGTGTGGGAAAAGCTCAAGCCTTAGCCCTAAACTCAATCCTAATTAACATAAGCCTAAAACCTAGTTTAGTTAATCATTATTAGCACTTAGTCATGCTGTTTTTATGATTCAAATTAATTCAATTAGTCTTCTTTAAATTTGGGTTACACAATAGAGACAAAAACACTCCGCTGCACTTATTTTCTAACCACAATCCCTTCCTCATTTTTTTTCTGTTTTTTCTACCAAACCAAATGAGCTCAAATTTTAATGGTAGGCTCCTGGGAGGGTAGCCTATCTATGATAAAAAAAATTGGTGAATTTTAGAGCATGTTTGGGTTTTGGAACAGTCCTCTCAAACCTGCCCAAAAAACTGATTTTCTGAACTTTTGCTTTTCAAGTATCATTGTTTTTTTTTTTTTTTTTTTTTTTTCTGATTTTTATAGATGTTATCTTGAGCTAATTTTTGGATATAATATGGTCAGACATGTGATGTAGTTTTGATAAAAATTTAGGAATTTTTCAACTCCCCTAAGGGATCTAAACTAATAAAAGACTGGCGGCTGGATTTTTTCCCAACAGCTAACGCCTGAATTTAATCCTGATTAAAATTCAAACGTTATCTATATTCAAACATTGGGGAAATTTAGGCGTTGAGATATGGGGCCCCTCTAGTAACCCCTGATCTTCTCTAAACGCATGAATAAATTGAAATTGTATTCTAGGACCCATCCCATAGCCAAAATACCCTTGTTGGTCTTGTTTTTTTCCCAACACCTGAATTTTAATGTAAATTAAAATTCAGGCATTGAGAAGGCATTAAGCCTACAGTAAAAACTGAATTTCATTTCTTTTATATTTAATGTTTTATACATGTTTTCTTTGAATTTAGAATAAAACTCATGGACCACAAAGAGGTTATTCACCTCCCTGCAATTCCCCACACCACTGGGACCCATAGGATGGAGTCCAAAACCCAAGGCTAGCTGCTGGTTTTTTTAACCACTGACACCTAAATTTCCATCTGAATTAAATTCAAGCATATGGAAATTCAGGCGTTAGGGTTAAAACTCAAAAAAAATAAATTTGATTATTATTTTTATCTCATTTCTATTCTAGCAAAACTCCAAACTTTGGAATTAGGATAACTTGATTCCAGAGGAGATTTTCTACCTCTCTATATAAATCCCAAAGCACTGGGACCCACAGAATGGGTCTAAAGCTCCAAGGTCAGTTACTGGTTTTTTCAGTAACTGATGCCTGAATTTCCACCTAAATTAAAATTTAGGCGTATGAAATTTAGGCATTCAAGCCAAATTCAGGCGTTAGGCTTGAAACAAAAAAACAAAAAGGAGAAAATCTTAACTTTTATTCTATGTGTTGTCTCCAAATGGGTTTATACCCTGGGACCAACACATCGGAACTTCAGAGAGGCTTCTCATCCTTTTGTAAGGTCTTAGAACAGTGGGCCCCCTGTAGAAGACCAAAATCAATAAAAGATAAAGTTCTGGATTTTTCCAGAAGCCAACGCCTAAACTTTATCCTGAATTAAAATTCAGGCATAATAAGCAAATTCAGGTGTTAGGCCTACAAAAAGTACAAAAATCAGTCTTTTCAATTCCCTTTTGACACAGACTTCTATGGTAGTCTAAGACATTTATGTTCATGAGAAGCCACCCTAAAAAGGTGGGTATTTGGGGTGCCTGACATCTTCCCCAAGTGCAACAAAATAACTAACTTACCCTTTTCTTTAGAAAGTAGACCGGTCTTTAGGAGTTAACCCCCTAGACCTCCGGGTCTAGACTTTCCCCTCTTTTCTAACGAAGTAGAACCGATGTCCAACTCCGTCGATAAACCTGAGTTAGTGGCGACTCCTAAGAAAGCCTAACCTTGATGTCCACAATCAGAATATCGTCAGTGATAAGACTCCTCACATGATTTTGCTTCGGGAGTATAAACCTGAATTCACACTATAACTCTCATTGTCTCACCCTAAACCCAAATCCAACTCTCGCCCGTATCCGACCGGATTCAGACTGCAACCTTCTACCATGATCATTTATTTATTTATTTATTTTTCTTTTTTATTTTCTTTAGTCTTCTTATAACTTACACAATGGAAACTAATAACAAAATATATCTAACAATATACATTCAATGGTGCAGCAAAAATGACATCTTCTAGCACATTAATGTATCGGAATAAGCATAAAGCCATCTAACTATGTATCAATAGAAAATAAGGTCGTATGCTTTCATAACAAACTACTACTTCCCATAATCAAAGCTATTGTTCATGTTAATCAACCTATATGGTTCCATAATAATCCAATCCATCTATTCAGGTTAAAATATCACTAAGAGTTTCCACATCTATCAAACTAAGGTTAAATACATTCATTCTGGAATAAAAGGGCTCAAATACATTTCCAACATAAAAGAGAAGTTTTGCTATCAAAACTGAGATATGAGGAGCGAGATTCCTCCCAAAAAATATCCAGTTGGCCACCTATATAGCTCCTCCACACTTTAGCATCTGAATATAAAAAATGTTGTCAATTTGGGTGAGCTTGACGAGCTTACAAGTAACCACATAAAATATACAAGGAATGGACAGGCTTAGCATGAGCTTTTTCAAAAACAAGTATATAAAATGATGCATAAAGTATGAAGTCATGCATGGATATAAGAGATGTAAATGGGTGCTGAAAATGATGAACCCTATTAAAGTATAGTCCATGCATTTTTTTTTAAGTAGAACATAATGGTCTCCTTATGTAAGGAATTATGTAAGCAAATGGGATTTCTCGTTCAAAACATGTGGAAACATATACACATCATACAAATATGCCAAAAGAGCCAACTTCATAGAGGTCTCCGAGCCATAAAGATGCTTGCCATAAAGGCCAACCTCATAGAGGTCTTTGGGCCGTAAAGGTGCTTGCCACCCAGGGCTAACCCCCATAAGGGCCTCTGGGCCATAAAGGCGATTGCCACAAAGGGCCAACCCCTATAAAGGTCTTTGGGCCATAAAGGCGATTTCCACAAAGGGCTAGCTCCATAAGGGTCTCTGGGCCATAAAGGCGATTTCCATGAAGGACCACCCATAAGGGTCTCCAGGCCATAGAAGCGATTCCCACAAAGGGTCAACCCCATAAGGGTCTTTGGGTCATGAAGGAGATTGCTACAAATGGTCAACCCATAAGGGTCTTTGGACCATAAAGGAAATTCTAACAAAGGGCCAACCACATAAGGGTCTCCAGGTCATAAAGGCGATTCCCACAAAGGGCTAACCCCATAAGCGTCTTTGGGCCAAAATGTGTAAATCCATTGAAATCGGAATAGATAGCGAAGTAAATTTTATGGGCTTTCATAAATCTAAAACATGTAAGCATGATGTATAATTCAAATCTTCAAAGTAGCTTCAAATCCTTACAAAATGTATGACATATCATGATATATGAAAATATAAGATGCTTAACCCAATTTTTGAAGTACATGTGATGAGGACATCGGGTCTAGGCACCAGTTCAAGTTCTATCAGAGGAGGTGCAGGAGAGATGTGTCCATGCTTTAGTTCCATTAGAGTTCTTTTACTTATTTTTTGTCACTTGTTGGAGGGGGATACATGTTAGTGAGGGTAGTACTGTCTTTAGTAGGTGTTTCGGGGTATTTTTGTTATTATTCGTAGTTTGGGGTTATTTTGGGGTTTGAGTTATGAGATAGGGGTTATTTGTGTTCACTTTCTAATTAATTGTAGTTGCCCTGGCCGTGGGACTCTATTTATAGAGCCTACAACCAACCAAGAGAATTATGTAATAAAATCTAAATTTTGACTCACGTTTTAGCTCTTCTTCCTCCTTGTCATCTACAGGTTGAAGGCACTCAAACCCTAGAATGGGACTAGGCTCCCACCTAGTTTAACGCTGGTGGTTGAGGCCACTCTCTCCCCTTGGGTTAAAGGTCTTTTTCTTTCTTCAATTTTTGTATAATTTTCAGACTTTCAAACTTTTGAAACAGAGATTGCAAGAGATTGGTTGCCCATACTTTGTTCTTGGAGTTTTGTTTGAACTAACACATTCAAGGAGTTCCTAAGGCCTGCACGATCCACTAGCAATCAAGCCCCTGCTATAGAAGTCGGTTTTGAAGAAGTTATTGCTGCAGGAGCCAGTACTAAGCGTTAAACCTTGTTGCAGACTGTTTTTGGGAGATCCCATACCACTCCCTACCAATAAGGCTTTTGAAGAAGTGGATTTTTCCTGAGTATTGTGAACCCTTTGACGATCATAGTTCTCCCTGCCCCTAGCCAAAAGGCTCTCTTAACATCAGCTCCTATCACTTGCATTATATACCAGGTGTGAATAGTTCAAAAAAGGCTATTTCACGAGATCAGGTTCTAAAACCCAACGGCTGCATATTTTGAGATTTGGATTCTCCCAGGATATTACTAACCCCTAGGTGATCCTAGTGGGCAGGTCCCACCTCAAAAAAAAAAAAATAATAATAAAAAGGAAGTTTTTCCAAGGGTTGGTGGCAACGTTTCTGTGAGAAGAAATTTTTTTGAAAATTAGGTTCCTTAGACTGGGAGATTGATCACAATCAACTTTAAGTGCATCAATGAGCTATTCTACATTAGATTCAGGTATGGGATTCTCAGTTTTGGCTCTCTTTTTAAATTTCTAAAATTTAGGGACTTTTGGCATGTGTGGCATCTGGCTTGGATCTGAATTTTAAATTGCCTGGCCTAAATTGATCATTCCTAAATGGTTCTAGTAGAATAAAAATAATCTTAGATATATCTTTAAGCTTTCAGACCACTCCTGGAATTATTTGGCCTGTTTCTCTAATTTTGGCCTAATTTAGGTGCCCTTTTTTGGCCTAGCCTGTACTAGTCTAATTACTAAATTTTTGTATCTTATTGATAATCCAAGCATGCTAATTAGGTCTTTTATATGTTTATTATTTTTTAAGCTATAATTCCTCTAGTGCATACAAGCCTTGTTGGAGAGTTATATTATGTATTGTGGGGGTATTTATGTAATAAGGGTGAGGTATACTATACCTATACCATTAATACACCATACACAGTATGTACTAGATTATCTTTCTTATAAATACCAACCATATGAGGCAAAGGCCAAGTACAATTCTCATTTTCTCTTCAAACACTTGCAAGATACATTAAACAACTTGGTATCAGAGCCAGACTAAGAATAAAAAGGGATTTCATAGGTAGAGGGGAAGACAACGACGTCAGACCTCTGCTGACGTCAACATCCATACGGCTGACGCCCAGCAAGAGGCGAGGTGTCAGAGATGAAGGGTGGTAGATTCTGAATTACCCTGATTTATGGGGATTACAAGTGATTTTTTTTTTAAATAAAATTTGAAGCCTCTAAGGGCTTGTTCGAAGGGGTTCCTTTCGTAGCCTGGAAAACCCACGTTTTTTTGAAGATTTCATGATTCTGAGCAAACCACAGCACCTCATCTCGATTGCCTGTAAAGGCATGATCGTTTTTTACATAGGAGTATTTTAAGACACTCTAATTGAAGTTTGGTTGAGAATCGGAGGAGATCTGTGAGTTCTCCCCATATGCCTGTGCCGTTAGGTTACGAATAGGTATGCACCCACTCGAATCAGCAGTTCTAATGCTTGAAACTTGTGGATCCAGTTATGAAAGTTGAATCTAAGGACTAGATCTTCTTGTCGGCGACCTCCGCAACTCGTGTCCCCTTGTGTTCTGCAACACCAGATGACTACTCATTTTTAGAGGTATTGTTATCAGATTGCTCTTAGTTTGTGGTTTATGATTGTTTTTTGACATGTCTGAAGTGAGCCAGACATCCAACCTGCACGAAAGTGAGATGGGTTCATTTGGGGGTGTGGTAACTAAATTTCCTAACACACCGATTACTGTAGTTAAATTTTATGGTAATAATTATCTTACGTGGTCCAAATCAGTTTCTCATTCATGTCCAGGGCAGAGACAAGGTAGACTACTTGACAGGTGAAGCGAAAAGGCCACCTAAAGATGATCCAAAGTTTAGAAAGTGGAAGATAAAAAATGCACTAGTTATGGAATGGTTGCTTGGTTCGATGAGACCAGAAATAAGTGACCATTATCTATTCTTAAAAACAACACATCAAATCTGTGATTCCTTAGCCAAGACCTATTCTAAAATTGGACACAGCAAAGATATTTGACCTCAAACAACGGATTGCCCAATTTAAACAAGGGGATAAGCCGCTTGCACTTTACTACTCGGCTCTCAAGAAAATGTGGGAGGAATTAGCCTACTATACCACTTATCGTCCATCTTGTTTGCAGGATGCAATAACTTACCAAAAGCATGTCGAGAGATCCTGGCTTTTGAATTTCTGGCAGGGCTGAATCCTAACTATGAGTAGATCCGGGTATAAGTCCTCAATATAATTCATCCCCTTACTTTGCATGAAGTATATGCTCATATTCACTGTGAGGAAGGGCAACGTGGAGTTATGACTCCCGCTCCTTCCATAGAGAAATCTGCCCTGTTTCAAGCTTATCTAGAAGGGGTCATGCAATTTCATGGGCTGTGGTCGTGGTGGTAGAGGAGCACATGATGATCGAGACCGTCTGAAATGTGAGCACTGTGGTCACTTTAGACATACCAAAGATTAATGTTGGGATCTTCATGGCCGTCCACCAGACTTAACTCCTTGATCTTCTCCTCGTGGTAGATTCAGTACTAGTAGATGAGGTGGTCATCTTGGTGGCCAAAGACCTAGTGCTCACTCAGCTACTTCTCCACCCATAGAACTACCTATGATGCCTTCCACTTCTCCAAATATTGGTGCTTTTTCTAGGGATGAGATTGCAGCTTTCTGACGTTTTGTCTCTCAACTTGATCACTTTTCCACGGCTCCCACATCATCCATTTCCCATTCAGGTACAAATGCATCTACCTTAGCTGCCTCAGTTAACACACCTCAGAGCTCCTGGATCATTGATTCAGGGGCCTCCCATCATATGACTAGTATGCCCTCATTATTCACCTCATATCGAGTTTGTTCTGGTAAAGATAAATTCTGAATTGTTGATGGTTTTTGTCGTCTGCTGCTGGTCAAGGGGACATCCTTGCCACCTCAGATTTAACTATAGCCTTTGTTCTTCATGTTCCAAACTTTGCCTTGAATTTATTGTCTATTAGTCATCTCACCAAAAATCTTAACTGCTCTGTCACATTTTTTTCTTTCCCACTGTGTTTTTCAAGGCATGACGATGAAGAAGATGATTGGATTAGGGCATGAGAATGATGATTTATACATTTTGGACTCCCACCTTCTAGTAGCTAGGTCTGCAATAAAGAGGAACATCTCTTCGTCCACATCAGATGAGTTGTTTACACGGCATTGTTGGCTTGGTCACTTGTCTTTTTTTGTCCTTAAGAAGATGTTTTCTCATTTTTCCGTTTCTAAGCCTGTTATTTCTTGTGAACCTTGCCAATTGGCAAGGCATTGTAAGTTTGTTTATCCAATTAGTAAGCATAATAAAAGTCCAGTTCCATTTTTAATTGTGCATTCTGATGTGTGGGGTCCCTCTCCTATTACCTCTTTGTTTGGTTTTAAGTATTTTGTGACCTTTGTGGATGACTGTTCTAAAGCCACGTGGCTTTATGTGTTGAAAAGTAAAAGTGATGTGAGTAGTGCATTCAAGTCTTTTTATGCTATGATATGTACCCAATTTCACTCCAAACTTCAAGTCTTAATATCTGACAACAAGGGAGAGTACCTTTCTCATGACTTGTCTTCTTTTCTTGATGAGTCTAGTGTTGTGCATTAGACCACCTACCCTGGTACTCCTGAACAAAATGGGGTAGCCGAAAGGAAAAATAGACACATTTTGGAAGTTGCTCAGGCAATCATGTTCACTATGAATGTACCTCAAACTTTATGGTTTGAAGCGATTCAAACTGCAGTCTACCTCATGAACAGGATGTCTTCTCGTGTTCTGTCATTCAAATCCCCTCTTGAAGTGTTGTTTCCAAACACTTCCTTGTTTCGTCTTCCTTTTAAGACATTTGGCTGCATCTGTTATGTTCATGTCCCTAAATCTAACCGCTCTAAATTAGACTCTAAGGCACTCAAATGTGTCTTTTTGGGCTATAGAGTTGATCAGAAAGGGTACAAGTGTGATCATCCCCTTACTCGTTGCAAGTTTGTGTCACGGGATGTTACCTTTGTTGAATCCATTCTTTTCTTCTCCTCGGGTAGGCCATCTCTTCAAGTGGAGAAATCTATGAGTGAAGAGTTGTCCCCCTTGGTTCCTCTTCCAGTTCTAGTTCCTATTTATCATTTTGATAGCAGTGGTGATGGTGGAAAGAAGGAGAAAGAACTACAAGTCTACACTCGTAGGAAGAAGCAAGGACAAAAGGAAGACTTAAACATAACTTCTTGTGAGCCACTCCAAGAGTCTACTTCAGAACCAATTTCTGAATTAGGTAATGATCTTCTCATTCCTTCTTCTCTTTTACCTACACACACCTTGGATAGTTTGGATCTGGATCAGCCCATTGCCCTTAGAAAAGGTGTAAGGGCTTATACCAAACATCCAATGTCTAGTTTTGTCTCATACTTGCACTCTCACCATCCTTCTACAACTTTTTTATTGCCTTGTCTTCTATTTCTATTCCCCATAGTGCATTTGAGGCTATCATACAGCCTAAATGGAGGGACGCAATGAAAGATGAAATGAAAGCATTAGAAAGAAACAAAACATGGGAGCTATTTGATCTTCCTAAAGGGGAAAAAAAAAAAAAGCTAGTGGGTTGCAAGTGAGTGTTCTGATGGTACTGTAGACAGATACAAGATGAGACTGGTGGCCAAGGGATATACTCAAACATTTGGTATAGACTACCAATAGACATTTGCCTCAGTGGTGAAAATGAACTTAGTAAGGGTACTTATCTCACTGGTTGTGAATCAAGAGTGGCCCCTTTTGCAGTTCGATGTGAAAAATGTTTTTTTACACAGGAATTTTGAGGAAGAGGTATATATGGCTACAACACCTGGATTCTTTATGCCGAATGGTAGATGAAAAGTTTACAGACTAAAGAAGGCATTGTATGGGTTAAAGCAGTCTCCGTAAGCCTGGTTTGAAAGGTTTAGGGCAGCCATGGTGAAGGCAGGATACAAACAAACTTAAGCAGATCATAATCTTTTCATTAAATGTCAAGCCCTAAAGATAACAACTCTAATAATCTATGTAGATGATATAGTAGTTACAGGGAATGATGATGTAGAGATTGCGAGACTTAAAGAGTAACTTAGCAAAGGAGTTTGAAATAAAAGATTTGGGATCACTCAAATACTTTCTTGGGATAGAAGTTGCCAAGTCCAAGTAAGTTATCATTCTCTCTTAGAAAAATATGTATTGGATCTGTTAAAAGAGTCAGGAATGAGAGGCTGTAAACCTTGTTCCATGCTTATTGAGGTGAATCATAGACTCAAAGAAAATGACAGTGTGCGGTCGATTGATATTGGGAGATATCAAAGGCTAGTTTGACGATTTATTTACTTGTCTCTAAGTCATCCAAACATTACATATGTTGTGAGTGTCATAAGTTAGTTCATGCATGCTCCTACCTAGGATCACCTGGAAGCAACATATATAGTTATTAGATACTTGAAGGGGTGCCCAAGAAAATATATACTATACCAGAAAAATGGACATTGTCTAGTAGAAGTGTATCCCGATGCAGACTGGGCTGGTTCAGTAATAGATCGCAGGTCTACATCTGGATATTATACCTTAGTGGAAACTTGGTAACCTAGAGAAGTAAGAAAAAGTCAGTGGTTGCTAGATCCAGCACGGAGGCTGAATTTCAATCTATGGCCCATGGCATCTGTGAATCATTGTGGTTAAAAATGTTATTAGCAGATGTGAGACTTCTAATAGTAGGTCCTATGAGTCTCTACTGCAACAATAAAGCTGCCATAAGATTGCACATGACCCCATGTAACATGATAGAACCAAACATGTTTAGGTGGATTGCCATTTTCTCAAGGATCATCTAAAAAAGGGGCAAATATGTACTCCCTAAATCCAAACTCAACATTAACTTATAGATGTGTTTACAAAAGGCTTTAGTGAAGCACAGTTTATGTACTTGATTGACAAGTTGGGAATGATTGACACCTACTCACCAGCTTGAAAGGGAGTGTTGGAGAGTTATATTATGTATTGTGGGGGTATTTATGTAATAAGGGTGAGGTATTCTATACCTATACCATTGATACACCATATACAGTATGTTCTGGATTATCTTTGATATAAATACCAATTGTTTGAGGCAAAGGCCAAGTATGATTCTCTTTTTCTCTTCCAAACACTAGCAAGATACATCAAACAACTAGCCTAACTTAAGAGCTGCTTGAATTAGCATGGAAACTATGCAAGTAGGAATCTTTTTTTTTTTTTTTTGCCTTGATAATTTTATTCCTATCTTCTTTGCACACACTCACTATCCTACATGCATGTTGCATCAACATTGAGAGCTAAATGTTAACAATGCTCCTTTATACAAAACAAGTAAGGAATACATCTTGCAAATCTATTAAATCATACAAGGTTTTCTTCTAAATTCAAAGAAAATAGAGAATATTATGATAGGGAACCTACATATCTTCAAATCCTTAGGAATAGAGATCAAAACATAAAGACATAGAGATATTTGGCAAAACAACTTGGGAAAGTACAAATATCTCAAGAATAACCGTGAATCCACTAAGAATCATAAGCCAAAACAGGGCATATTTGTTGAGGCTAACAAAATCCTCTGAAATCCATGGAGATAACATCATAACATTCCTTAAGTCACATTTTGGAAACCATAAATCTAAGATCCTAAGAGAAAACAATAGCATATTTTATACAATTACTTACCAAGAGCTTCTTCTTAGAACTATGCTTCCTTTTGTAGGGACTTCTTTCCCTTTGAGTCTCTTCCTTAAAGGTTCCTTAAAATTCACATTCTCTACAACATACAAGTTATAAATTACTAAATACTAGAAATTTCAAGTAAAATTATGAAAAAATACTGAAGCCCAACTATATTTTTAATGAAGGCAAGCTTCTATAGCTCATCTTGCCCAAATTTAGGGTTGCTTTTCCCTTCTTTTTCCAAAATCCTCTTCTCTCTTTCCTTTTCCTTTTTGGTATAAATGAGGTCATTAAGCTTTCTTTTAACATATTTCTAGGTTTTTTAGTTGAGTTGGGTAAGTCCCACACTTCCTAAAGAAAAGAAAAAATCAATTTTCGTCAAAAAACGCAATTTGGGTCTTTCTGGATTGAGCCGCACGTTTTGGGCGGATTGATCCAGCTCCTTGCTGGCCTCCCTTTCTATGCCACCAGAAACTTTTGGATTGAGCCACACCTTTTAGGTGGCCAACTAGTTTCGGCCAATTTTTCCCTTTGAGCTTCAAATGGGCATAACTCTCGCTCTCGATGTTCGATTTCCACCCATGAGTTCTCAGAATGATCGACTGGATGAGCTCTATGACGTCCCAATGTTCTCATTCCCTCCTAATAAAATATTGAAGTTTTAAAACTACTTTCACTTTCCTCCCTCTCTTCCTCCATCAAGCGACATGTTTTTAGTTTGAAGGTCATATGCTTTATACATTATTTTCCACTCATATAAAGACTTATATGTACTCTATACAAGTATAAAAATTAAATTTAAAAGTTATCGAATTATATGCAAGATGTTACACTCATTACCTACTTTGAATACAACAATTTGATTGTTGTAGTAAATAGTTATTGTCGGCATAGGCTTATCCCATATTGCTACGTCTACTAATACATTCCTTAACCATTCTGCTTTCTCTCCTATCGATGATAGAACAGTGAACTTTGATTCCATAAAAAAATGAAGTAAACATGTTTGTTTTTTAGATTTTCAAGATATTGCACCTCTTGCTAGAGTGAAAATCCAAGCAGTCACTAATTTGGATTCATCCAAATCTGAGTTCCAGATAACATCGTTGTGTCCCTCAACAATAGTGGGATACTTGTTGTAGCGTATACCATCATAATTCATGGTTCCTTTTAGATACCTAAGAACTTAATTAAATGCACTTTAATGCATATTACCTGGGTTACTCCTATATCTACTCAACATCCTATTACAAAGATGATGTCTGGCCTAATGCAATACATAGAATACATTAACCACTTTATAACTTCTGAGTATTTTTATTGTGGTACACAATTTCCCTTATTTTTCATCAACCTTAGGTTGAAATTCATATGTGTGAGTACTAGATCACAAACGAACATGTCAAATCTTCTAAGAATCTTTTCAATGTAGTTGGATTGTGAAATCACAATACAGCATCATCTATGATTATCTTAATTCTTCTGCAACCCCTAGGTCCTTCATGTCGAATATTGATGAAAGAAACCTCTAAGTCCTCAACATAATATTAATCATTCTCAAAATTGAGCATTTCATCTATAGACAAACTGATTATCACACATGATTCTCCTTTGTAACACCCCGCATACATCTTAATGACCTAATCCATGTTATATAAGAGCTCATACATGCATATGTATTAAACTTGAAGAAAATCATGATAAAAGAGCCAAAATTTTCCAATTTGGAAAATTTGGACCGATCCAACCTCACTCGAACCTATTTAAGGGAGATCCGAGATTGATCCAAGTGGTTTCAGGAAGCCACAAACAAGAAGACAAAAAACACTCAGATTAATCTGAATTGGACCAATCCGACTAGGCGAAAACTAAAAATAAACTCAAGATTTTCTGTGAAATTAGATCCCAACTTGAGTAGGACTCTACCCTTGCTATATACAAACCTCTAGGGTTTTGTTCTAAACCTATCTAACCTTAAAGAAAGAAGAGAAAAGAGGAGAAAAGAAGAGAAAATAGTGCTCTACCCTAGCTATATAAGAACTTATCTACTTATCTTATGCCATCATTTAACCCCCAATGGTGGGATCTAGGTCATTGTTTAAGCCCTAATGACAAAATATTGGTCTTTGTTTAACCCTTAATAATAAGCTCTTGGCCATCGATTAACCCCTAATGGAAAGGTCTTGGTCATTGTTTAACCCCCAATGACATGATCTTGGCCACCGATAAACCCCCAGTGGTAGGGTCTTAGTCATTGTTTATGTAACACCCCAAAACCCACACCTCGCAAGGGTACCGAATCCTGAGGTGTTAGCCTTCAAATCACAAGACACTTGTAAAAAACAATGCAACATATGATAGCGTAGTTGCATAATTGGGCCCACTAGGAAGAATTCATGAGTCTATACAACATGATAAACAGCTATAAAATGGTATCCAAAGACATAAACTATACCAAAATGATTTCATTTATATATGTAAACTTGTAAACCAATACAAAATATCATGTATCACTATCCCACATGCGAGATATACAGAACTAAAACTATATAAAGTAAAACTCTAATCTATCTACTAGACCACAAAATACCATAATTACCTGCGAACCTAACTGTAAACGTGAGCTCTCAAGTTGTAGGATCTTACTCCACGTGGTGAGAGAATGACTCACAATCTGCGGGGAGGAAATGATGGGGTGAGTTTGGGGAAAGCCCAGCAAGTAAATCCAATCCTCTATACATTTATAGTAAAGAAAAACAAGATCAAGCAATAATATTCAATTAATCCAATAAAAATGCACTCGGTAAAGATTTATAATGTTGATGTCTAAAAATGATATACAATAGATGTACTGTGTATAGTATTGGTCATTACTAGTGTTGGTCTCGCAACTATAGGTGCCGATACAAGGTAGACAGAAGACAATCTTAACCCTTGGCCGCTTGCCTCAAGTGGTTGAATCACCAAACCTAACCTTGGGCATTAAGCACAAGGTGGCTTCTCAGTAGGCTCTAACCCACAACTTTGTTTAGACACCCCGAGTCGAGACCACAACAAGTAAAGCCACATAAAGCAAAAAAACAATTCATATTGTCTAAATAATTAATATGAATCATGTTAATATAAAATCATGTAGAATGCAATTGCACCCATATCATTCTTTTCTTTTCTTTTTATGTTCTCTATAGCGAAGCAGCCCTTTATCTTTTTGGTTCTTTATAGGAAAGCGACCATTTATCTTTTATGCTCTTTAAAGGGAAGCGCCCCTTTCTCTTTATGCTCAATCAAAATCATACATAAATTTATGCTATGCATTTATTATGCATTACAAATGTGTCTACTACCATCAACAATACAATACAAATTTTAATGTCTCTTTCTCTTAATAGTGTTTATACATCTTGAAATCATTCCAACCAACATAAACCATTCAATATGAAAGTAATTTGTGCATTTCTAAAATAGAAATATATAAATGAATAATTCTATGTCATACAATAAAGAATAAATGACAAGTATTTAATCTACTACTAAACATTATAACTAATTTCCTAAGCGTAAAGACCCAACCTCTCTAGCTACGACATTTAGGTGTGGTTACCCATTCTCCCACCCCAGGTTATTTTTTGGGTTGACCCTTTCGCCTCTCCCTACGGGTTAGCCCCTGTGGCCTCTCCTTACGGGCTGACCCCATGGCCTCTCCCAAAAAACATGTCGTTGCCTTTAGATTTGCAACTCGCGTGACATTTCCTATTCGAGCCTAAGAACTCCTAAACATCCTATTTCTAAACCTAACTTGGTGTACCCTCTCCTACACTTTAAACTCTTCTATGTTCATTTACAATAAAAGCAAAACCATGCAATATAGTTAAAGCCTTTAAAAGAAATGAAATACTAATTTTATTTTATAATTTTAGGGAAACCCTAATTTATTTAATGCATACATTCAAATCCTATGTCAAACAAACCCTATTAAATGTGGGGATGCAAACAAATCATTAGATTTAGTTATATAAGCATGAAAGTAGGTTTAGAATTATAATAAAATACATCATTTTTTACTTTTAACTAAGATAAAAACAATTTAAACCTTATAGAGTAAAAATAATATCTATAAATGGAAAACTTTAACCATAAACATGAATAATAGAGAACCACTTATTATTCTATGCAATGATGCCTTCACAAAAGTTGCACAAGCCTCCAATTTCTTATCTTCCTTTTTCATTTTCCCCCATTTCGCAGCCTAGGGTTTCTTCTTCTGAAAGCTCACTCTCTTTTCCTCCCTCTCTCGTTCCGACAACTAAGACAAACCCTCTTTGGGTGTTTTAATTTTATTTGGTTTCTTTTTATTTTTTTTCAAAAATACCCCACTGTTTTAGGGTATTACAGAATGACTAAAGAATGGTCCACTGATATGAATCCCATAAAAAAATCATACTCTTTATATTTCTATCCATCTAGCAGAATCGTGGATACGGAACTATACTAGTGACCTACCTTATTTATTATAATTTAAGGTCTATTGCACATTCTATCAATCGATTATGAACCATAAATATTCACATATGTCAATGCATGGTTGTAAACAAGTGTGCATGTATTTGCACAAGTAGCATTCAACAAAATAATCTAGCAGATTCAGCACTCAACATTATATAGCAATAACATTAGGTAACAACAATACATGAACAATAATGTATCTTAGAATGAAATAATCAATAGAATTGTATCATATGATCAATAAAATTCAACACAAGACTGATCTAAATTAGAAAAAAACCCTTAAACGATACCAATAACAGTGACAGTTTAGATGTGGCATGAGAAATCGCAAATAACTACTATTCTCAGGCAATCAACAAATATTAAATGAAATTGTAAAATAAAGAATGTAAGAACTTATTGGTTTGAAGCCAAGGTGTGATAGACACTATCCTTAAAAATGAATATGCCGCCTACTGGTCTGAACACTGTTGCAATAAGACTTAGTGACATTTCACCTCCAAGATTCAATGGCTTCTATATCTTCTCTCACACAACTTGCATAACCATGTAACAGGGAGGGAGGATTGTGTCCGCTCCTCTTAACTAACACTCCTCTCCATCCCTTATCAAAGGGCAGGTACATCAATGCCGAAAAGTGATTTACACTTTTTGGAGGGCGTATATCACTTTTCAGCACTGATGTGCCCACCCCTTGACATAGGGCATAGATGAGCATTAGTTAAGAGGAGCGGATCCAATCCTCATTTTGTAACAGGCTACCGGTTATAATAGCTCATATTTCTCTAATGGAAAAAAGCAAAAGAAAATCTTCAAGAGTAATGTAGAAATTCACTATGGAGAAAACAATATTTTTCTCTGTGTCGAGAATGCCTTCGTTTTTTCTTCTTAACGACTCATACCTCATCCAAGACTGTTGTGCATTCCTTCTTGGACTGCCCTCATATGGTAGCATATCAATGTGTATTAAACCACATTCAAGTCATTAAAGCATTGTATTGAAGTTACTTAAAATTTTTATTTAAAAATATTCATAAAGAAAAAAATTAAAACACCTATATGGTGCAAGCGTACACACGCATATGGACACGCCACAACCCAATCCAGCTTGACGCAATTCAGTTTGATTTGACATGCATACGTTCGATTCAAAAGAGGAAAAACATGTCCATTATACCTCTGCGATTTCTTTAAGGAAGACACTACGGGAAGCTTAGTGACAAATCACGTTATGGCTAGGTAAATTTGTTGATGTATGAGTAGTAAAGTTTGTAATCACCTATATTAAATAAAAGAATATTGTTTGTTCTTCTTCTCTTTCTTTTCTTTATATCTATGCAACTTCTTTTAATACAAGTTGAGAATCTTAAAGTTAATAAGAGGTTTGTTGTGTTAAATAGCAATAATAAAAAAATCCATCAGACTTAGAGTATTAGTTCCCACTTATGAAAATAATAAACTAGCCTCTAAAATGTCCAGGTAATTTGTTCAACGAATTTCGCCTCATAACCAGCTCGAAATTTTATGTTACAAAATTTTGGCACGTCCGATGGGACTATACTTTCCTCTCATCTCTCTTTAAGTTCTGTTGTATTAATGGGTGTTTCCCTCTTTCAGAAGTACCTCAATGGAGTTGCAACCATGGAATCCTCTACTGGTTCACCACGAGCCGCATCAAAAACATGGGTTGAGGCTTTAGTCTCCCCACCACCATCTGTCCACACAGTTGAGGCTTTGGTCTCCCAAAAGTTACCTACGGTTGAGGCTTTGGTCTCTAAAAAGTTACCTGTGGTTGAGGCCTCGGTCTCCCTAACTTCATCAGGGGTTGAGGCTTTGGTCCTCCCCAGGTAATGGCAGCATTGCCTGTTTTTGTTAAAAATGGAAAACGACAAACTTGATATTCAACTAAGAAAACCAAGGGGTTATATTCCTCAAATCACTTTGAACAACTTAAGGAAACAATGGATACCTAAGTCTGAGCTGAACCTTCACACAGAGGCCATTAAAGCCTTGGGAAAAGTACAGATTGTTGATTATGAAAAAGGCCCATAATTCCATTCGCTTCACTCACATTGTGCGAATGAGGATGGTTATTCACATTCACTAGGATTTGAACCTATGAATAAAGTTAAAGAGCTTAATTCACGGAGAAATACTCGCCGTCGCAGACGACTCCACACACAGAGAAGGGAAAAGTCTTGGATGTCTAGGTCTGAAACCAATCTTCAACTACTTGACTCTACTCACTAAGAGAAAGCATAAGCCAGTGACCTTGATCGGCCCACAGACCCTTTGCTTCCCACAAATGAGCATGTAGTTTCCCATTCACTCAAGAATGTGCGCTCGCAAAAACGACGACATTCAGGCGATTTCACTATGGCGAATGAACAAAAGGTTTTCACATTCATGTACAATCAGCACAAGGAAAAGTCTCATTCTCCGTCGGAGAACCAGAATTTGACTACAATACACATTACTCTCATAGGAGTTCCCATTATGCTTAGAGGCTAAATAGAAGAATAAGTCGTCAACCAGAATGGGGCATTCATGCCACTTGAACCTAAAAGAAGCTCACACAATAAAGAAAAGAAATCTAAAACAAGGACCACTGGAGGTCATACTCTTCCAAAAGAGCTACAACTGGGCAATGTGGCCACCCAAATCCCACATGTGCATCACAATCAGTAGCACAATCAGACAATGGTAGAGTTTAGGAACTTAATGCCTCTAACCCAATTTGAACCACTCAGGGGGCTTGAAGAAAGTAAACCATTAAAAAGAATAAGGGTGTTATCCCTTGAGCAAAAGTGGAAAAGAAACATCACTCAAAGGAAAAGGGTCAGAGCGCGCAAGTTCTTCTACATGCAACCAGAGGTGGGGGATATACAAATTAACGCAACGCCACCATAGGCGCATCCGCAAAGGGTTGATCATTCCTTGCCTTCCTACACCAGAGGCAGTTTGGGTTATACACCTTACATTGGTAAGGGAAAAATATTTGGTTCTACTCATAACTCTCAAACAACGGTAATGTTCGCAAGGGTAAAGAAAGATGCCCCTGCCAACACCCCAAATTCTTTTGGGTCGCAACCACGAGCTTTCAAATCCATTGGCATGATGACCAGAAGTCAATTGGCGGTAAGTACCAGGACACCTAAAACACCCTCAAGAAGGCTACCAACCATCGAAAGGGCCCCGATAGCCTCTTCCATTATGTTCTACCATGGGGATAGTCCTCAAACTAGATCTAGAATTGTCGTGACAGTCAACGTTACCTTTAACTTTCAATGGCCTGAAGCGACAATAACAAGATCAAAAGGAGGACAAGATCCTGCCAATCAACCCCACAACAAGAATAGAAAATGTAGACTTCAGGGAGTATCACTTTGACTCTGAAGGGGAACACACTACAACTGTAGAATAGCGAGCTTTGGTAGAAAGCCGAGATCAACGGTTAGCCACTCAGGACATCATAATAGCCAAGTTAAAAGCCATGATCGAGCAACTCACACTTGAAAGATAGAGTACAGCCCCACCAAATCACAATCTTACACTAGCAGAATTAGCAAGGCTAGCTATTCCTAGCCAAATGCAAGGGGGATACTCCCATTACACACTGGAGTATGCTTTTGCCACTTCTCCAGGGCTTGCCACAGTTGTGAGTGTGCACCCAATGCACCTGTTCTATAAAGGCCATTCACGCAAGGTTTCCCATAAGGTCCACACCCACAAGGACCTCACCAACTGGCTTATCATCAATAGGAGCCACCCCTATATAGACATATGGTTACAATGCATATGCACAACCTCCCTTTATGCCACAGGGACCGTATGTGCATCCAACTGCACCCATGATGGACCCTAATTATATGCGGACAATGATGATTGAAATGCTTAATGAATACAAAGAGCAGGAAATTGTAAGCACATACATAACTGGAAAGTCATAACCTCTATATGTGGACATGGTACCCATCCCACCAAAATTTGTCCAGCCTCATTTCAACACATTTAATTGCATGATATGTACCAAGCAACATATTGCTCACTTTGAATCCCGATGCGGCACCATCAGCCAACATGGTGACTTCTTGTTAGAATTGTTTATCTAATCTCTAGATGGGACTGATTTTACGTGGTATTCAAATTTGAAATCTTATTCCATACTAGATTAGGATTCGATGAAACGAGCATTCGTACAACAGTTCCACGACACTTATAGGCCTATGAAACTATATGAATTGGTTAATGAAAGGCAACAAGACAATGAGTCAGTGGTAGACTTTATTAATAGGTGGAAGAATATGTCTTATGCTTATGAGAATGCACCTCCTCTTAAAATGCTCCTTAAGATGTGTCTACAAAATATAGCATTTTGGCTTTCTTTCCGTCTTACAACATAAAAGTACTATGGGTTCGATGACCTAATATCCAAAGCATCTGCTCTAAAAAAGAGACTGTTAGATCATAAACGTGAGAGAAAATTAAAGACAATGGTAAACAAAATGGAATCCGCCATGGTAGGCACTAAAAAGCCACCTACTAAGTTAAAATTTAACATACTGCAGAGACAACTAAGCCACCAGAATAGGAAGTTCCTCCTAAAAGGCCAAACATGAAGGAGCGACAAGAGAAGTGCTACGTTCTGAATAATGCACTCTAAAGAGCACATTACTCAGAGCAGAATAACCCCAAGTGCAGGGTGTAGTAAAGTAGTAAAAACCAGGTAAAATCGGGGTCGATCCACAGGGACTGAAGAACGAACAACCACAAGAGAAAAAATATGGAATAGAAAATTAGCAAAATTAAAGAAAAGAGAGAGTTTGATTGTGTCCCCAAGGCAAACAAATTAAATAAGTTAATTCTAAAGAAATGACAAAAAAATGACTTATGGATTAAATCAGGAGATAGACACTAGGGGTTCAGGGCTACGCATAAAAATTCATAAATAAAGTTTGATTCAATTATCTCAATTGGGGGAGTATTTGGCAATAAAAACAGGGAATATCTTAACCCTCAAATTATGCAGTTGTTGATTAGTCATTAAAGGGTTCA